>JAADWA010000549.1:0-20773 GCA_023335935.1 Pythium phragmiticola
CCGGGCACTGCCGACCGTGTCCTGTCTATGCAGATTGATGCACGAGCCTGCAACCTGACCATGTACAGCCAGCTGGTCACTCCGTATCAGTGAGACTGCGATCCAGAGACATGGCGAGAGTAAGCGCAGCGAACAACCAACACACGGCACATTCTAGAAGGCTCATCGAACGCACTACAACCAAGACCACTACCAGCCGAGCACGGATTCCAAGATCGCGTTCTAGAACAAGAGAACGCTGTGCGTGTAAGACTGTAGGGACTAGTAGGAGTAGACCGATAACTGAGCAAATCTCACTCTCCAAATTGACTGGTGCCGATCAGGTCGGTCTGCGCTGGGAGTACGCAGGCGCGGCGAAAGCTCTCGAGGTCTTGGTTCTTTATAACTTTATAATCCCACTGCCGTACTGGTAAATGATCAGCGTCACGTCCTCTCCAAGCGCAAGTTGCAGCCACGCGTTCCAGCTGGCTTCATCCCTTGATTTCGGAGGTCGGGGCGTTGGGGACTTGAAGACTAAAGCTTTTGGCCAGTCATCAGACTCAAGTTGCCGCGAGGACCAAACACCATCGGTCTTGACGCCGTAGCCCTTGATGCGACTGCTGTACTCGCTCCATAGGCGCTGGATGATGTCCCGAAATGTCAGTCTTGTGACTGAAAGGGGGTCGAGTTCGTCGCCTGTCGCGTCGCGTTGGCTGACTGTTTGCATCACAATCGGGAGGGCCCTCAAACGATAGCGTCGCTCGTGAGCTGCAGTGGACGATGCTGGCTGCGCACTCTGCGGCTCTGGGTCACGAGACGCTTTGCTGCGTGGTATGTCGGAGTGGTTGGATGACGATGCGGACCGCAATCGTGATAGGAAGTGGCGAGGAGATGGTGTCTGGAATGGCGAGACGCTTCGATCACGGCCAACGTGAGACGCCGGTGTGAGAGAGAGACGACGTGCTTATTGGCGTGTCAGGGGGGGGAGTGTGAGTGGCTCGAGCAAGGTAGGGAGACACCCGAGTTCGTGGTCGTTCATGTTGAGCCTGATTTGGCGTGACGTCGCCCGGCGTGCCGACGTTGTCCTCGCTGTCCTTCGTTTCCTTCATCTTCACAGTGGACGATCTCCGGATTCTCCATCCAGAAACCCCCGTTGAAAATATTCTATATCTTACTGCAGATGTGTACGACTGCCTCGTGCGCGATTGATTCAAGCCCCGACGGAAATTTTGAATCAAACGCACAATACTACCGGTACACGAGGTTGAAATCGATCGAAGGTTGCCGTGATGACGGTTTCACTTCAACATTCGCTTCAGTTAAACCGATATTCAACGGTATATCTGTCGGTACCCCGTCGAAGGAATACCAGAACGCGAAAGAATAGGTGTTGCGGATGGTGATCACTGGAGATCACGCGCCTTGAGAAGTCGTACCTACCACAGCTGGACCTGCGGCAGCGCCGGTAGTGGCATCCGCCGGCTTGGGGCTTGAACCGCCATGGCTCGCGTTCGCTGCGGCGCGGCGACACTTGCTGAACATGATGCCGGCCATCATGACAGTCAGCATCACGCCGATCACGAAGTTGATGTTGAGGTACTTCTCTTGCCAAGTTGCTTTCGGATTACTTGCGCGACGGCGATGGCAGCAACGAGTTGCAAGAGGGCGAAGAGCGTGTCTAGACGGACAACTGTACATACACTGTCAGTTCGTGCTGGCGCGCCGCGTGGCAGGCACAATCGCAATTGCAGCGGCGTCGCGAGGCCTTACCCCATCGCACGTTACGTCGCCACCACCTCACAGTCAGAGACTCGCGACGCTCTCGTACCGCTCGAATCGCGCGCAGTAGCTCATCGTCACGCGTGCGGAGCTCGGCATCTCGCTGTTGAAGCTCGGTTCGCAGCAATGCGATATCCTCCGCAGCTGCTGCTGGCGTTTCTGCCGTACCCGAGAAGTGTTGCGCGATATCCGACTACATGGCGTCTCTTTCCTTCTCCTCGGTCTTGTGTGGTCCTGTGGTGATGGCGCTTGTTGTCGGCGACGCAGAATGCGGAATGAGCGCTTTGGTTTCCCTTGGCCCGCGCGCAAACTTTGGCCATCACGGCAACCTGGTCCAACAACAACAACCCCTTGGGATGCAGCGAGAGCTGCCGCAGTCACCGCAGTGACCTCTCGCCGCCAAACGAGTCAGCCGCAACATGATGTCGTCGCCGCGGAGGTGGAGGTGCGTGAGATGGGCGCGCTGGTCCAGGATGGGGATCGCGACTGCACTGTTGTTGGTGGTGCACACGGAAAGCTGGTGCAGTGGCGATCCTACGAGCGCGACGAAATGCTTCATAGATAAGTCGTACATTGGAGAGGCCTGGACATTGCTCAGGTTGAGCGACCTAAGCCGCGGGCACAACCGAAGCGTACAGTCGCGCGAGCGAAATCCGGTGAACTGGCGGTGGAGGCGCCGGAGCCGATTGAGCGCTCGGCCTCGAACACCTCAAAGAACTGCGTGAGCGCGAGGTAGGAGCGCTACTCGGTAAACGCTATGCCCATTGGCCCATTGGCACTTGGCGACTGGGGCGGAGAGTTCGACGTCACTCTCCGAAAATGTAGCTATGTGGAGTGTGGGCTATGAAATGACACCACTAGGGTCATGTGATTGGATAAATGAAATTCTACACACACATCCATTGGACAAAATAAAGTCCAACACTGTCCGTCAGATTTTGAGGGGACAAGAAGAGCGGTAACATGTGGCGACGATGGTGCACCGCGCGGCGCGTTCCAACGGTGTCTACCGCGGCTCTGCGACCAACAATGGCGCTACTACGCAGTGGAGGCGATGCGCGTGGAAGCGTGGTCCACGCACGTGAAATTACGACCGCGAAGAAGCCGCAGCAAGCCAAGCAAGAGCAAGACCGAGGAGACGACCAGGCGCGGGCTCGCCGTTGTTTGACGGATTTCTCGTCCACGATCCGCAATTCGCGCACGGTTGAGCAACTCACGACCAAGTGGTCTATCCTGTCTAGGGGGAGGCAGCTGGTCGTGACGGACAAGGGCTTCTTGGCGACCGTGGGGGCCCATGTCAACCCGAAGGACAAGCAATCGACCGCCCGCGTCGAGATCCCCGCCAATTCGCTCGCCATCCGCATGGTGCGAGTGCCCGAAATGCTCTCGTTGATCCAGCAGGGCAAGCGCCACATGGTCATCCATAAGGAGGCGTACGAGGCGACTAGCGACACGGTGTTTGTCCCGCGCGACCGCGTGCTGTTGGTGAGCGACATGTACGTGGCGCGCAAGATGCTGAACGCGCTCTTCCGGATCGGCAGCCACCTCGAGCTGACGCAGTTTGTCGAAGGGTACGAGACCGAGAGTCTGCAATGGCGCTCGGCCGTGACCAGTAGCAGCGATGCCGACACGGTCAAGGAGCTCACGACACTGAACGTCCACTTCAACGCACTCTACATCGCGTCGCTGGGCGAGTTAAAAGAGCACGCCAAGATGCTTGAGCAGTTCGAGCAGCGTGGCGGTGTGGAGCTGCTCCCGATCTTGTTCCAGCGCAGGGCAGTTTTCAGTCTCCAGAACGCCTGCATGATGGAGCAGAAGAGCCGCTTGTCGGTCGAGATCCTAGATTACGCTTTCGACAGCCCGACGCTTTTGACGTTCAATCTGAATTCATTCGACATGGCGATCAAGGCGTGCCTGCGCGTTGACAAGACGCTGGAGCGACTAGAGGACGCGATGCACGTCTACCGACGCATGGTCCACGAGGCCGGCTACCGGCTCCCGCCGAAAATGTGGACTATGCTGATCAACGCGTGCGTCTTGCACAGCCAACACGAGCTGGCAATGGAGATTTTCCGCGATTATCGTGCGCAGGGGATCGCTCCGTTCCAGAAACGATTCGTGAATGCGTGCAAGGTCGCTTCCGTCCATGCGCAGTACGATACAGTGATCGCCATGGTCCGCGCGTGGATGGAGATTGAACAACAGCACGAGCATAAGGCGTCGCCGGAAGCCGCGTCAAAACAAGCAGACCGTGAAGCCAAGTGCCTCAACAAGATCCTCTGGACCATGCTGGAGGGCTCCCCGTCGCGCGACCAAGTGGAGCAGGTGCTGCTGCTCATGCAGTCGCGAGGTCACTATATTGGCGACCGCGTGACGCGCCGTGTCGTGACCCATTTCTTCAAGACCGGCGGACTCGGTCCTGACGAGATGGTCTCCCACTTTGTCGACTTGTGGGAACGCGTGCCCGCCGTGATCCGACGCACACCCTTCGTGTTGCAGCTGGTGCTGGAATACTGCGACTCGCGTGGCTGGAGTGCGCAATGCGACCGCATGATGGAGTACGCGCTGGAGGCCAACATCGACCTGCCGTTCGGCGCCACGACCATCAAGCGCATGGACCAGTACGTGTCGCTCGGCCAGTGGGACGACGCCATCCAACTGGGCGAGCGCGCGCTGCAGCCGCGACTGGACAAGATTGAGGCCGAGGTGGCGAAAGCGACACAGCACTCGCATCCCTTGGATGTGGATCAGTCTGTGTATGGCGGCATTCCCGACGCGTTCTTTGAGCGACTGCTGCAGAGCTACGTGGCCGCTGGGCGGTTCGACGATGTCGCACGCCTGGACGACGCGTTCAAGCTGACTGCTCGCCGTAGCGAATCGAACGCCGCGCTGGCGACAGTCCTGCAGAACGCGCAGCAAGCCACGTCAGGGTAAAGTGCACCCTCTGAACCAGTGCCGCCAAGTCCGTGCGGGAGGCGAGTGCACGAGCTGAGACTAACGGTCAAAAGCAGCCAAGCGAGCAAGATCGAACGGTGGGGACTTGGATGCCGTGTCGACACACGTGTCGTCGTGTGTGGCAACATACATGCACCGGGAGGTGGTGGTATATGGGTTGATTGGAGAGAGCTTGTGCTAACATAGTTATACCCAATCCACTGAATCAAGTGATCTTGAAGGTCTACGTTTCTATCTGATTTCTAACGTATCCAACTCATAGTAACCTGCACTACTGTAACCTCCGTATCTGTTGGTCACCAGCCCAACAAACACCGCAGATTCCACCATGGCCACAGTGGTGAGCAGCGCGCAGATCGCGGCGTTTCTCTCCCGCGCCTCGCGCCACCGCGCGCTGCTGCGTCGTGTACGATCGGCCGGCGTCTTCACGCTCGACGGCGGCGCCGTTTCCGACCGCTCGCGCGCGCTGGCGTGGCGTCGAACCGTCCCGGCGTCGCCGCAATGGATGAGCTTTTCGACTGCGTCCTCCGGCGCCAAGAAGAAGCTGCCGTCGCTCGCGATCTCCGAGGCCTTTGACGGCGACGAGAGCGACCAGGACGAGCGTGACGACGACAGTGGCGACGACGACGACGACCTGTCGTTTGGCTTTGAATTGGACGACGAAGAAGATGATGATGAGAACCTGGACGACGAGAATGAGAATCCCATCGCGTCTGACGGTGAAGACGCCGCGGTCGATCTGTCGGCGGACGAGCAGCGCGAGCTCGCCAAGCAGCTGCGCGTCGCGATGGACCGCAAGAAGCAGTGGATGCAGCGGCTCGCCGAGGCCGGCGAGTTCGACACGCTGCTCAAGGTCGTGTACGAGTGTTACCAGCCGCTGTACGAGTCGCACCCGAAGCTGCAGCACGTGGCATGTCGCCTGTTCGAGAGCTACGAAGATCCCGTCGCGGCCGCAGAGGCGGTGACCAAGTACCACCCGCGATGGTACGACGACCGCGTCGCCAAGGCGACCGAGAACGAAGCGCTCGCGCTGTTCGTGCAGAAGGAACGCCCCGCGCTCGCCATGGCTGTTTTCCACCACCGTGAGTGGCTCGCCTCGGAGCTGGGCAGCGTCTCGGTGCCGCAGGGTGACAGCAGCGTGTCCACGGACGACGTCGAGGTGGACTTCAGCAAGCATTTCCGGTCGTACTACTCGTGGGCAGCCGGCGCGAGCGCGGCGCTACGCGACTTTACGCAGGTGTTTACCATCTACGAGAACGCGCTCGAGCAGGGCGTGTTCCCGACGGCCAACATGACGTTCACGTACCTCAACGCGCTGATCGCCAAGCGCGAGTACAGTGCCGTCGAGGCCCTCTTTGACCAAATGCAGAAGGACGACCGCCCCACGAACGTCTACTTCTACCGGCAAATGCTCTTCTTTGCATGCGTAACCAAGAAGCCGTCAATGGTGGACGTGATCGTGAACGAGATGAAGTTCAAGGGCTTCAAGTTGCGCGTCACCGACTATCTGAACGCGATCCGCGCGCTCGACTCGCAGTTCTACAACCGCGAATCGAACAGGAGGGGTCGCAAGAAAGACGGCACGTCGATCTTCTTCTTGGACGAGAAGTACGGCAAGTGCCTGGCGCGCATCGCCGACCAAGAGAACGCGCCCGAGACGTACGCCGAGCAGGCCTCGGCCTGTGAAAAGGTGCTCAAACTGTTTGACGACATGATTGAGGAGCAGCTCGAGCCGCAGCGCGATCTCTTCTTCCCTCGCGTCATTGCGGCGGCGCTGTTTCTCCACGACTATGAGCGCGTGGGCGAGTACGTCGCGCAGTACGAAAAGTGCTTTGGCAAACCGCTCACGAGTGCGAGGATGGTCACCATGGCCGTGAACGCACTGCTCATGGAAGACAAGCCCGTGGACGCGTGGACGCTCGTGGTGCGGGCCCACGCGCACAGGCAGAAGGAGCGTGCGCGGCGCGACAATAGCGTGCTCGAGTGTCTCGGCAATGTCTGCGCGTACATCGTGGCGAAGCAGGACACCGCGTTGGCGGTGCAGCTGCTCGAGGCTCTGGACTCCCATCGAATGCTCAAGAATGCATTGACGCCGGGAATGGCGGCCAAGCTTCTGCACTTGCTCGCGCGCGACACGGCGACCGTGTCGAACGAAGAGCTCTGGGACATGATCAGCGAGCGGTTCTGGCTTGTCTTCCCCGTGCGTTCGCGCCTCCGGATGCTCGATGATTTCGTCCATCTTTGCATTGTCAACGATCGCTGGTGGGTCATCTCCAAGGTGCTTCATGAACGGAGTCGGAACGACATTCCGCACATCCCGGCGCGGCTCGCCTTGTACATCAGTGAAAAGGGGATAGAGCCGCCGACCGATCTCGAACGCATGGAACTCGTCACGCATCTCGCCGTCATGACCGACATCTATGCCATGCCCGCCGACTTGCGCGTGCCGTTTTGCTGCAACGTGGTGCGCGCGCTCGACGCGCTGCGCAACGACAGCAGCCGCGGACTCCACCGCAAGCGGCAGATTGACAAGATCCACATGGAGTTTCTGCGTGGCAAGAAAACCAGCTTGCCGGCCGACGTGCGCGCGATTCTCGTGGACAATGCGTGATCGGATAGAACAGGACATCAGCGCGAGGGAGCGAATAGAAGGAACAGGAATCAGTCGCTCCTTTCACTTCGTTTTGTGTCGGGGGAGCTAGCGACCTTCGCGCAACCTCAGCGAACCCACCATTTTCTTTATGGAAGGTCTCGTCCTTTCTGTGCGCATATAAATCACAAACCCATTTTCGCAAATACAGGTGAGATAGTAGTGCGTATGTCCAATGCAAGGTGTAATCCAAAAGATGATTTATCCTGTAGCTCACCTTGTTTTGGGAATCAGCGTAAAATCAACTGACGGGCCCCAGGTGCAAAGGATCCTTGACTTTCCCCCACCAAGGCCTCTCCCCGTGCCGGAAGAGGTCCAGTCGCTCGTGGCGTCCGCGCGCTGTGGGCACCAGTGCGAGATTCCCATCCGAGGATATACACACGCGCAAAATGTGGTCGGTCGACGACTATGTGATCCGCAACGACAAGGACGAGACCGGCACGAGCGTGCGCCAGGCGCTCGAGGACGCCGCTGCGCACTGCGCGAACGCCGACAAGGCCGAACCGCTCTTCCGCGACGTGCTCGCGCGGCTCGAGGCGACGCGCGATGAGCTCCAGACGCAATACCCCAACGCCCCGCTGGACGACAAGCAGCGCGCGCTGCGCTCGTACGTCGACGAGGTGGTCAAGTTTGCCGGTCTTCTCCAGCAGTACTGCTCCATGTCGTTTGCCGACCGCGTGCTGCAGCACAAGAAGATCGCCAAGCGGCTCCGAGAGATCCACGCAGGTGCGCCAAACGTGTACAACTACCTGGAAGGCGGCCTCGACAACGCCACCATCTTGCTGCGCAACGACAAGCGGCCGTCGACCGCCTGGCGCGAGCCGTTCGATGCCGCCGCCGCCGCGTTTGAAGCGGCTGTCGCGGAAACCGTCAACGACGATGCGACCGTGTCGCTGTACCGACAAGACTCGCTGCTCGCGCTCGAGGCGGCCACGCTGCTGTGCAATGCGCAGAAGAACGGTGACCGTCTCCAGTGGCAAGCCAACCCCGCGGCGCAGCACTTGCGCGACAAGATCAAGGACATTGCCGACTCGGACGACGTGCAGCTACCCGAGTGGTTCGTGCCCGAGAGCGACATCAACTACAAGAGCCGTCGGTTCGCCAAGGGATCCTTTGGTGCTGTCCACTATGGCACGTGGGGCTCCGGCACCAAGGTCGTCGTCAAGGTGCTGCTCGACGAGGACCGCGACAAGCGTCTGAGCGCCAAGCTGCGTCAAAAGTTCATCGAAGAGGCCGATCTCTGGTCCAAAATCTCGCACCCGTACGTTCTCAAGCTGTACGGCGCGTGCCACGTGACGGCGCCGCCCTTCTTCGTGTGCGAAGACGCGACCAAGGGCGACTTGAGCGCGTTCCTCAAGAAGGACAAGTCGCGTCTCTGGCGGTTCCTCTTCCAGTCGGCACTCGCGATCGAGTACCTCCACGGGAAAAAGATCATCCACGGCGATCTCAAGCTCAACAACATTCTCGTGGGCGCCGACGGCTACGCGCGGGTGGCCGACTTTGGGCTCAGCCGCTTTAAAAAGCCCACGGGCAATGGGACGCTGACCAGGCACGACTCGGTGCTCGACGGCGCCGGCGCGCTGCGCTGGCGTGCGCCCGAGGCGCTGCTCCACAAGGCCCAGTACGAGTCGGACGTGTACTCGTTCGCGTTGTGTATGATCGAGGCCTTGAGCGGCGAGATCCCGTACGCAAACTTGAACGAGGACGACGAGGTCATCGCCAACATTCAAAATGGCGTGCTGCCCGCGCGCCCGGCAGACATGAGCGACGAGATCTGGATGCTCGTGCAGAAGATGACGGTGAGCGAGCCGAGCGAGCGCGCCACGATCAAGCAGGTCATCGTCGTGCTCAAGAAGCTCGCGAACGCCGAGCTCGACAAGGAGTCCGAGAACATGAGTCTGTGCGAGATCTGCAGCTCCATCATGACGGACGGGTCCAACTTCTGCCGCAAGTGCCGCCGCAACGTCATGACCAAGCCCATGAGTAAGGAAGTCGGTCCGATTCTCTCGAAAGAAGATCTCCCGCGTGTCATTGAACTCGTCACGCTCTCGAACGGACAGCACGAACACAAGGCGCCGAGCGCACTGCGCGACTACATGTTTGGACAACCAGACCATCAAAAGTACGTACACGACGCGGGCGGCATCCCCGTGCTCGCCAAGGTGCTGGACGACGACGAACTCGAGAGTCTTGTGCGGCTCGAGGCGCTCACTGGTCTCGGGTGCACCATGGTCGCCAACAAGAAGATCCAGAACACCGCCAAATTTGAGAACGTGGTCGAGATGCTCAAGTTCCAACTGCACAACGGCGACGAGCGCGTCAAGACCAAGGCCGTGCTCGTGCTCGGGTACATGGCCCACGGGAACCCCGAGAACCGCAAGGAGCTCGTCGCCGACACGGCCATGCTCGAGAGAATTCGCGAGTACGCCAAGGGACCGGAGGACGACGACCTGCCCATGGCGGCCACGCGCGCGCTCCTCTTCCTGGAGCCACAGGCGTCTCCAGCCACCGCCGGGTGAACAGTCTGGCAGCAATCAAAGCTGCCGAACCATCAATCAGCTGGCTCCATCAATCAACACGATTGGGAAGTGAAATCGAATATGAACCGTAATTGATGTTTATCTTAAAACTACTGTAGACTTCTCTCTCATTTCGAACTGAGGATTACAAATCGACTCACCATTGCATGCGTGCGAACACGGACGGCGGCGTGGTCGGTGTGGGCAGCAGTGTCGGCGGTGGCGACTTCGTTGGGGGCGATGGGGACGCGGAGGGCGTGGCGAGTCCGTACGCCACGGCGGCCTTGGCGCGCGAGGCCTCGACCACCGCCGCCTGACGGGCGTCCGCGTCCATTGACGACGACGTGGAGCCGAGCGCCGCGAGCCGCGCGGCCTCTTTTTCCTGCGCTGTGTACGCCTTGTCGTTGACCTCGCCGATGCGGTTCGCAATGAACCGCAGCGTATTGAACATTGTGCCGAGCTCCGTGGCGACCTTGATGTCTTTCTTCCATTTCTCGAGGCGACGGTGCGTGGCGTTGGCCTTGGCCTCGGTGATCTCTCGCATTTTGTTGGTGATCTTGTCGTGGGCCTTGTGGAGGAAATCGGTCTGCTTCTTGTCGCTGACCCACGACCACACGTCGCGGAGACCGAAGAGGCGACGCGACCACGCTCTGCGAAGAGCGAGAAACCCAGGCGCTGGAGCGAACGGCGCAATCGCGTGGTTGTGGCGACCCTTACGGAGCAGGTTGCTGTGGCGAGCGCTGGGTGAGTGAACGTCAGCGTGGAAACGCCGCGCGTCGACAGCGGCGACCGCCGACACGACAGCGATCGTCATCCACACGAGGACGACAAGCGCCGGCGTCTTGATCATTGTTACTGGCTGTGTGCGTGCGCGAGAGGAGAGGAGGAGAGAGGAGAGAGCCTCGGTGTGCTTCGCTGGTGTTGGTGGTGTAGTGGGGGAAGTCTGTTTGGAAGGCGTCGCGTCTGGAAATGAGCCGAGTGAGGCACGGAGGAGACGATTGAATAAGGTGACAGGGTTGAGCGACTGGCAAGGAACTAAGCATCGTGAGACACTACCGATTCAATTCTTGTCCACACGTGTCTCTAATCGGGCCGACTGAGAGTCCTGGAGCACTCCTTGGTCCATGGTTCACTGGTGTAGCTGCATCGGCGTCATTAGCGATCATGCTGCACGGAGCTCCGGTCAGGGCTCACGAATCGTACATCAGCGGCTCTTCTTCGTCTGCGTGGCACGTGGAGGCGAGTAACCGGTCACGCCGACTCTCCTCCGGCAGTTTCTGCGCCTGCGGGCGTAAAGGCTCATAGACGAGGGCCAAGTGCCGCTATTCCCCACAGTCATTTACGAACAGCAACTTGCTCATCAAGAAAACATCGAACGTTTCAACTCGTACGACCTTCGTGCGACAACGCCATGGACCTCCAAGAACGGATGTCCAGAACCTGTTCTCTGGATATTTATATCCAGAGTTTAGGGAGGATCGTCACGCCCTCGTATTAATCAATAAAATGCGTATTTTGTAAAATCTGATACATCGGATTCAAAAATACACATCGTAATTACCTCTACTAATAAGTATACCTTTATATTATTTTCCTGCTTTTTGTGAGTGTTGCCTCTACCGGCCTCCAGCAACATTCCTGAACGTCGAAGGCTCCCGGGTACATTCGGATGACATCAGAACTTCATCAGAACAGTGGCCTTTCAACAGACACGTGCTTCATGTGACAGGTTGGTCGATTGCGACTCTCAATCAACCAACCTGTCCAGGCTCGCCAGATCTCTTTGAGAGCGACTCGAGCCTAAAACACTCTTGATTCGAGCATATACATCCAACAAAACCACGATTTACACATGAAGACCTTTCCGAGTCAGGGAATAATCACGTTGGCCCGAGCCTTGCGTACGAGAAAATCGTCCATCGGATTCGGAAGACTGTTAGATCCGTGTATGGCAGCTTGGCGCGACTAGTCTCACTAGCTCACACACTCCATAATTTCTCCCCTCCACAATGATCTCATTTCGCAAATTCTAAAAGAAAAGAACAAGAAAGAACACGAACGAGGAAAGAATGCAGTTTGATTTACACAAGAATATAGCTGGACAATCGCAGCGTGGGATTCCTGGGAACGTCGTGCAGTTGGACATTTGTCCACACCGTCTGAAAAGAGCACAAGCACGAGGCATGAACGGGTTAGTTTTAGCCTGCTCTGACTCACGCTCAAGTTCGTGCTGTACAGCGGACTGAACTTCCTGCTCGCGACCACGGCGTTCCTGGTCGTCCTCACGGGACTGTGTGGCTCGGCGGTGTCTCGTGGGCGCTGCGGTACACCGTCGAGTAGCTTGTCCGTGGCTAGGCGCTGCTGCGCCGAGGCGCGTGGCCAGCGGCCAGAACGCGTTGCGCTGCTGCCCTCCAAGTGGAGGTCAAAGCTGTGGATGACAGTCTGTGTGTTGCTCAACAATCAGTGGATGAGAATGAGTCAAGCGCAGCAACTCTGTGCTCTGGATTTGCAGCGAGCGCGCGAGAACTGCAGTGCCCCCGTCGCGTCCGTGAACACCCTTGTCGCGTCGAAGCGCGGACACTCACGGTCACGAATTTGTCCAGCAATACATCTCTACTCCACCGCTGACGACGTCGATGCCGTGGCTTCGTCGCCACTGTCGCGTGAGGAAGCGCGCAGTGGGAACACGTTGCGACTCTGCCGTCTCCGGGGCCTTTTGACGCTTCCGATCTCGAGGGTGAATGGCTCGATACGACTCTTAACTTTTATGCACGTCTAGACATGATATCTCGTGGATATGAATATCCAGAGCTTCCCGTGCGAAGCACGCATTGTCAGAAAGCATAATCGAACCCACTTTCGCTCCAGCACGCGCTGGTCATGGACGAAGGCGCGTGGGAACGCCTGAACGAGGCGCTGCGCCAGCTACTCAGCGTCGAGCACAAGGCGTTTCAAGAGCTGGTAGTGGCGGATGAGCCGGGGGCGCCAACGTGGCTTGTCGTGCGGCTCGATGGGATCACTGGCATCCGCAAGACCAAGCCCAAGCAAGAACGCATGCGCCGCATTAGCGACGTGCTCGAGAGCATCGCGCTCTTGTACGAGACGAGCGCGTGCCCACGGTTACCACGCACCGCCAAAGAGGCGTTCTGGGCGCGCGTGCTGGCGTCCTTTATGATGCGCGACCGCGTGTGGAAGTCCAAGCACGCGTCGTGGGCCAAACGACTCGCGCGACAACCGGCGTGCATCCTGCTAAACTGGTCGCAGTTGGGCATGACCGTCTCGGACGTCTCGTCAGTCCTTGAGGGCGTTCTCTGTCGTCCGCCGACACAGGACCAGTTGCCCCCCATGACGATCGGTCTGCGACTGACCGGCTGCCGAGTGACGCCCGCGGGACTCGCGACGCTCGACAATCTATGGACGCAGTACCACCAGCCGACGCTGAGGCTCGCGACCGACCACATCGGTCGACTGGACCTCAGTGGTGTGTCTCTGTCGCGTCAGTGTATCGACACGCTCGTGGGGTTTGTGCACCATCACCACGCGTGGGATCTCCGCATCTCGACCACAGCGTCATTCGACGTGCTCGTCTCTCGTATTCAACGGCTGACGCTCTCCAAGTCGCTCTCTCAAGGGAACGCTGGTGGGCCAGAGAGCTCGTGGTGGTGGCTCGCGCGCCTCGTGTTTCGTATCGAGTTTTCCGCCACGAGTGACGACGACGGTCCGGATCCCATGGTCGAACTCGACTTGGCCGACAACGTGATATCCGATCTCGACGTTGAAACCTTCCGCGACAGCCTCCTGGCCATGGTGCAGGACCGCGTGGAAGGAGAAATCGACGATTTGTGGTGCAGGACCAAGCCCGCGACCAACGTGTTGACGGGTCCGAATGCTACGGACGTCCAGTGGGCAACGTTGATGGATGCGACAGTGGAATACCGCGTCAAAGAAACGCGTCCGGGTGGTTGGATTCGGCTTGCTCTGGCAGAAGCTGCGCATGAAGCATGGGTGCGGATCGAAGATTTCGCCGGGTTTCGCTCGCGTGACTGTACGCTTCGGTTGTGGTCTCGATTCGGGTCGCTCAACCTGAGGAATGTCCAGACCTCTCCAGTGTACGGCTTATCTGTGGAGCATTTCGTGGCACACATGGGGTCGTCCCTCCGCCAGCTCTCCGTGTGCAGCGCCTACAACAGTGCAGTCGCGATCCCCATCCTGGACCAGTGCTCCCATCTCACGCACCTCCACCTCCGCGGCGACGACATCGTGTCGCAACTGAATCGCCTTGGCAGCGAGACGTCACTGCGGCGACTGCGGCAGCTCTCGCTGCATTCCACGGGGTTGTTGTCGATCGGACAGCTCAAGCGGTTTGTGAACGAGCACCCGACGATCGAAGGCGTGGAGATCACTCATCAAATCCATCTTGATGGACGCTACGACCATCAGCAGTACGCGCTTCGCTGTCAGCAGTTCGTGGTCGAGTACGACGGCAGCGAACTGGACTGGATCGAGCCTGTCACGGCGCTAACGAAACTAGCGTTTCTATCGGTGCCATGGGTGGGGCACCTCGCATCTCCGCTCGTGGCGAACGTGTGGGCGTTTGCAGCGAGTCGAGCCCGGCGGCGTGTCACTTCGTACTTTCCGAAAGCGTCTCCACGAGTGTTTGCACGATGGGTGTCGATGTACTACTCCAAGAAAGACACAAAAGAGGGCTGATATTTCCAACAGTATACCCCGACTCGCGTGCATGCTGTCGAAGACGAAGATGGAAAGAAGGCTATGGCGTACTGTAATACTGCTCGAGGAACTGGAGTGGAATTGTGGGGACCATGTTGTTAAAAAGAGAGAAACTAGGTGCTGGAGTACGAGAACGCAAAAGAATAGGTGTTGCGGAAGGAGATCACTGGAGATCACGCTCCTTGAGGAGTCGTACCTGCCACAGCTGGACCTGCGGCAGCGCCGGTGGTGGCATCCGCCGGCTTGGGGCTTGAACTGTCATGGCTCGCGTTTGCTGCGAACGCGAGAGAAGATGAACGAATCCTGCTCTGCATCCCTTTCTCGCAACGAGCTTGTCGCGAGGCATCGGCATTAGTGTTGAGGAGATTCGAACAGGATGCAATCAACTAGACCACTCGGATTCCCTAGCAAACCTGGCGTCTGAACCTCCTGCGTGTTGGCCAGAGACAGTTATTCCATAGATTGATTTAGTGGCAGAGAAGGGATCAATTACATAGTCATGAGTGTATTGTGCAGACGCAGTCAACGTCTCTAAGCGTAATTTAAAACTACTTCGCTCTTGGGGGTTGCTTGACGGCTGCGACCAATAAAACAATCGCGGCGACCGCAAACCACTTGAACGGAAAGAGGAAGGCGGCACGGACGACCAACTTGACGCCGGCGGCGACGACCCCTCCGAGGAGAGCGATAAAGACGATCAATTCCCCGAAGATTCTTGCTAGCCCATCCGCCCAGTCCCCTTGCTCGGCTCGAACCGCTCGCTTCACTTCCCGATGATGGTCTTCACGGAGGCAGTCACATATCGCTGCAACGAGGCCGGCAATTTCGACTGCCAGGAGGTCCGATTGCGGCTGCCGCTGCGAACGAGCATTACGGCGCCACCACTTGGCAAGAACCGAGGCATGACGGGTTCTCTCTCGCTCAGTTGCTTCTCGCAATTCGCGGCGCAGGGCCTCGATCTGATCTTGTCGCGCTTGTTGCACTGTGCTCTCCAGTGTTTGGACCAAGTTGTCGAGCGTGAGCGGTGCTGACTGAAGCTTCGGTTGAAGAGGCGGCATGGCCCTCCCACTTCCTTGTCTCATATTCTTTGGCGGTAGCGAATTGCGGAGTGAGGCGACAGAAATCAGGTTTCCAGTGCAGAGAGAGAGCTGCCACTTCAACACCTTGGGACATTTGTACCAATATTAGGGTACAGTTCCAAATCGGAGACCAACCCCATCCGTCACTACAGTACAGCTACTCTGGTTGATGGAGCATTTCCTACGGCGGCTCTAATGTACGAGTGCGTCCTTACGACCCTCTCCGCGATGATTTCGCAAGTATCCAATTGTATTCTTCGTCGTACGCTACGAGCTAGGTGCCTGTGTACGATCCGGCCGTGAGGGTCTTACAAACTCTACGTGGCGGCCGCCACCAAAAACATGATCGTGGCGAGTGCAGCCCACGGATGAACTGGAAAGAAGACCACGGCAGCGACGAGCCCTCCGAGAACCGCGATGCTGACACACAGTCCGGCAAGGCTGCTCACCAGGCAGTTCGCTTGAGCGTCAGGAGCGCAGACCCAGCGAAGCCACGACCACCAGGGCACGACTGAATTGTTGCGTCGAGCTCGCGCGGCATGAATCTCTCGCCGCATTTAGCGGCGGAGATCGCGTTCAGTGCCCTCCCGTATCGCCGCGACTAGTTCCGTGACCTCGGCCGTCAGAACTGATGGCTGCTGGGATCGTGCGTTGCGCCGCCACCACTTGGAAAACCAGGAGGCGTGGCGGTTTCGCTCTTGCTCTATAGTGGCTCGCAATTCGCGCCGCAGTGCTGCGATCTGGTCCTGCTGCGCCTTGTGTAACGCCATCTCGAGTATCTAGACGGCGTTATTGAGTGCAAGTGGCTTCTGTGGGAAGGGCGACATGGTGTCTTGGTTCTTGGGCGAGAGCAAATAGCTGAATGAGCTATACTCTGGTCATGGAGAGAGAGAGAGAAACAGCGACATGGCATTTTGGACAGTGAGTGATGGCAGCCGAGAGCCAGTGACTGACAGTCATTCTTGTTGCCACGTCTCGCATTAGGTATCGCTTTTTCACAGTTGTCTCCCGTGCAGCTTTCAAAGGAACTTCAGTTTTCAATACTAAGATCAATGTACATGATTGGCGGGGTTACACAACTTTCAAAGCAGAAGCAAACATCGAGCAATGTCGGCTACGTCGGCGCGGACGTCGCTGCGGACGCCGTCGCGGCCGAGTTGGCGCAGTGCGAGCCTGATAAGTGCGCGGCACGACGCAGACCACGATTTACTGGCAGCGTCAAGATCACCAAGGTGAGCATGAGCTGTGGGAACGTTAGCGAGTAGCTAAAGTTGCCGCCATAGTCCTTGCCGTTGAAGAGGAAGCCCGTGATCGAGCACGAGATGGCGGCAAAGATCGTGCGCACAAGAGCGCGAAGCCCACGCCCGGGTGCTTGTCCTCTCTGATGAAGAACCACGTGGCTGGCAGCACGGAGATCTTCGCAGCAGCTTGTCGTAGACCAACAGGAGCCAGCCTCTCAGCACGCATGCGGCAATCACTGGAGAAGTGCCAAGCGTGGCGGTCAGTTGCTGCAACTTCGGAGACTAGACCAAGTTCTTCTGCATATTTATTGATAGAGTTGGTCGCTACGATCCAAACGACGTCAATGACGTACTGAGTCGTGCGGTGCTCAGCGCGATTGTGCAGGCACTGCTGGTCCCACCCGATCTCCAATCGAAAAGCAACTCTTATTCGGGCGTCACCGCTAGGGTGCGGCTGGAAGACGAGTGAAGAAAGTAAACAGTCTGTACCATCACGATCACTGATACCGCGAACGTGTTGAAGCGTGGTAGTGGGGAAGCTGGTGTGGAAGGTGGAGAGAGCCGCTGGGTAAGTCTTTTACTTGAGTATGAAGCATGTCATCTGTGCAGTATCTTGAATCGCCCTCGCCACTTCGCTGATCCACTGCTGGTAAAGGCTCGACTCCCTGAAGCCACGAAGTGTGCACCTGTAATGTAGTGGATGCCGTTGCCTCTTCTATTAGATGCATTGGCGTCGAGAGTGTGACGTAGAACTTATTTCTAAAGCGTTACTGCATGTGTATCGGTGCGTGACGGTAATTTAGTGCATCTCCCTATCCTTTGAAGTTCACATGGGCCACGTCGTGCGTGGATCTTGAACCCACGATGTGAGGCATAGAATGCGACTGATGTGAACTGTCTGTCACAAGTGCAGTAGGAGATGGTCGATTTTTACGATTGACTGAATGTCGAAGGATATACTGTATATATGTGTTTTACAATACTGGTATTACAGTATACTGTAGGAAATATATGGCTCCTGCTGGGCAATGCCCTAACAAATGTACTTTAGTAAGCCTACGATTTTCTGATTATTTCATATTGACTAGTCCCACCTTCCATTGGAGCACTCCATACACTCGTACCCAGTATTTGTAGCTTGGGCTCATAACACCCAGTAGTGCGTACCCGGAAAGGTCAAGGTAGCAGGTACGTGGAGAGTCCCTTTGGGTATGGGTACGTGCTTGAATTCCTGTCATGCGCTCAGATAGTCAAGTTCACAGCTAATGGTCCGTATTATTATAATGCCACGGTAGTAAATGCCTTAGGCCAAGGCACTTCACGGTCTCCATTGCCACCTCCTGCATTCCTCAATTCGCCTTCAACCTCGCAAAGACTGCCACCCACACCCTTTTCCGTCTTGACTCAAACTACAAGGACCATGAACCTCCGCAACATTCTCCTCTCGCTTGCGCTCGCCGTTACGGTCGTCTCGGCGCAGAACGAGCAAGGAAAGCCTACCCCTGCGCCGACCACAGTCGCCCCTCAGCCCACGCCGGCGGCCTCAACGCCGGCACCACCCAACGCGGTTGTCACACCTCAGGGTGTCGTTGGTATAGCGTTCTCGGCGGAAGCCGCTGGGCAAACGCCTCGGACTATCGTCGGCACAGCGTTGTCGGTGGAAGCCGCTGGGCAAACGCCTAAGGGTGTCGTCGGTACAGCGTTTTCGGCAGAAGCAGCTGGGCAAACGCCTAAGGGTGTCGTCGGCACAGCGTTCTCGGCGGAAGCCGCTGGGCAAACGCCTGAGGGTGTCGTCGGTACAGCGTTTTCGGCGGAAGCCAACGTCTCTTCTGGGGGCGCTCCCGTGGGCACGATCGTTGGTGTAGTCGGCGCCGTCGCAGCGGTTGCGATCGTTGGCGCTGTGGTTTACACGCGCAAGGCTCGTAAGCAAAAGGAGATCGCGCAGGCCGAAGTCATTGATGTGGTGACTCCGTAAGAAGCTAATTCGCACTCGAGATATCGCTGTATTCCCTTAGTCAGCCACACCTCTCGACGTATGGGTCTAGTAGCGTAAGGTGACACGATCATGTTGCTATGATTGACGGGATGGCCCCCACGTAAGCTAAAGAAAATACATCTGTCTGGATACGCTTTATTTGGGACGATCCTTTCGTGCTATGCACTGTGAGCGAGAAAATGAACGCTCCAACAAGCGTTACAGCTACACAAACCATGGCTTCGGGGGAGGAATCGCGCTAGAATGAAGAACTTGGTGCATTATTATCTGGGAGTCTACGGTCAACGCACGCTCATGAAATTTGGTTGTTTTGTGTCAGTCGATCGAAGTGAGGGATGGGTGATGTTTACGAGGCTGACGGTGACGGCTGCTGATCTTCTCACCCAACGCATCCGCATTGCGCCGAAAGCAATAACGTTTAACGGTGACACTGGCTCATCACTTTACAGTTTTTCGCTGGCCGTCAACTGATGAGGTGAAGGCGGTGTGTCGTGGCCACTTCTTCGCATTCATCAACGCCCCACGTCAAAACGCATTCACCAGCACACGCCCCACGTCGAAAGATCACGCAGTAGCCATGACGAAGATCCACTCGGCCGTCGTGTCGACCCAGTCTCAAGACGCGGGATGATCGTTTCGTGCTATTAGCGCGAAAAGGTACGATGTCTTCCGCTTCCATTTAAAATCCGCAAGGCAACCGAAGTGGATACATGGCGGACAAGCTTCGGCAAGAGCCGTCAAGTGAAGAACGTGATTCATTGTTAGCTATGCGTCTACAACCAATCCAGGGAAGACTAAGCAAAGGGTTCGCAGTCGTCTAGAAGCCACAGCCCCAAGCTCCCGACTTGACCTTCTTGCACACGGCATTCACTCGCACAACACAGTTACCAGCGGCCGTGTAGCTCTTGAGGTTCTTCAGGCAGTCCTTCACAGCAACGTCACCGACCACAGGGCAGTTCGTACCCGCGGGTCGATCACCGCGGCCGCTGCAGATGGGGCCAAGGATGCAGTAGGTGGCGTCGCCCTCGACACTGACCTCACGGCAGTTGGGGCGCCTGGTGGCGGCGAGAGTGGCCGCCGGTGTCGATGGCGCAGGTGTTGGCCTGGGCGTGGACGGTGCCGGCGTGGGTTGGGGAGCAGGCTTCGGGGCGACCGTGGTGGGAGCAGGTGTCGGCCTGGCGGTGGTCGGGGCCGGTGTCGGCCTGGCAGTTGTTGGCTGAGGAGTGGTCGAGGCAGGGGTCGGCGCGTTCGTGGCCGGACGATTCGTCACCGGCGTGCCGTTCCACGCACAACCCCACGCTCCCGACTTGACCTTCTTGCACACGGCGTTCATTGGCGCAACACAATTGCCAGCGGCCGTGTAGCTCTTGAGGTTCTTCAGGCAGTCCTTCACAGCAACGTCACCGGCAACGGGACAATTGTTGCCAGCGGGTCGGTCACCGCGACCGCTGCAGATGGGACCTAGGATGCAGTAGGTGGCGTCGCCCTCGACACTGACCTCACGGCAGTTGGCGCGCCGGGTTGGCGCCGGCGTGACCATCGGTGTGGTCGGCGCCGGTGTCGAGACCGCCGGCGTGGGCTTGGGGGCGACCGTGGACGGTGCCGGCGTGGGCTTGGGGGCGACCGTGGACGGTGCCGGCGTGGGCTTGGGAGCAACCGTAGTTGGTGCCGGTGTGCCCTGCTGTTGAGCTGAGGCGACCGCGACGGCGAGTGTGAGCGAGAGCAGAAGGGTGCGGAAGTTCATGGTTGTTGGGAGGGTGGTGTTGAGGGAAGACGCGAGTTCTTGGTGGTGGTGGGAGGTCCTTGCGAAGTCGAAGGAGAATTGTGGAATGAGGGAAGGAAAG
>JAADWA010000055.1:0-74349 GCA_023335935.1 Pythium phragmiticola
CGAGTGGCGAGGTTGACTGTACCGGTATCAGCCTATGGACAGTTCAACAGCCTTTACATGTCAAATCACTACGTTGGGCAAGGAATCCTTGCCCATGTGGGAGGTGACCGACCGGCTTTCGATGATGCCACATCGATGTCAGCACCGGGAATGTCCATGTGAACGGTCTCTATTGTCCGGGTTAACAATCAGCTGAGATGGATCTTTGGAGAAGAGTGGGTTTCAGGTTGATACTTATCCGATAGCCGCCGTGAAACGGGGGCTGTTGGACGGACGGTGTTGGACTCCACACGCCGAAAATCAGGCAACGGCGGCTGATCTTCTCACGGTACATCTAATGGGTGAGACTAAGCCTATCCAGACGTGGTTGGTGATGCATTTGCTCATAATGCGACTGTGGAATGAGAGCGAGAGATACAGCACTGCTCTTCTACCGTACGGTGACGATAGACGATCTCAGAGCTGCTGGCAGCAGTACAGCACTGACAATTTTCGATGGTCGCACGATCCAATTGCAAAGGCGCTGGCCGATCCTGCAAAGGCGCGACGTCATTCGTCTTATCATGATACACGTAGGTCGCCACACCTCTGCAGAATCGAGCCGCGTCATAGGACCGTACGACCATCGAAAATAGTAATGTTCGTGATGGTAGTCATCCTCTGCATCTGGTGAGTTCAATGCATTCGGTGTCCATGGTCAACTCCCTGTTGTTTTAACGGTCACTGGAGAGTCTCAACATGAGACACTGGAAAGAAAGATCCGATGGCAGTGTACAATGGTTGTTAAATCCAGTGGATACGCTGCCATCAGATCTTTATTTCCACGGACCTAAGACCCCAGTATTCCGTCTCTGTGTATCCTCCGGCTGCCACTCTGACTCACTGAGATCGAGCTTGACACCAGAGGCATGAGTTGAAGTGTTTGGGGCTGTTCTAGCCAATGCACTGCATAATATGCAGTTATTATGTCGGGTGTGACAGAAAAAATAAAGAGCAGGGTGCACATTATGCTCTTCGCAATGGGCATTCTGCTCCAAGGTCAAAATGCCTTGTGCAGGTGACGGAGCGTCTAGCAGTGACAGATGAACTACTTCCTTTGTCCACGAACAAAGCACGTTGTGGCAACTGCCGTGGATACTGTAGTACCATGAACCAAGCACCCCCAATCGACAGTCATGTTTCGGGGGTCTTGCAGGGTGTGCGTACAGAGATAGCCAGGAGGAGACGGCGTATCATAGTCGGGGAGAGCATTCTGCAGTTTGGCGCTTGAAGGCAGACGTTCGAAATAAATTCGACGTCAAAATTCGAACAATTTTTACAGGAACTGACTGCCAAAACGAAGTCTTGCGCGATGGTTCATAACTGTATCCCGTTTCAGAGGGCTGATATCCCATTTTGACCAATCCGAATGCTCCAAACCCATTATGTCGCTTCTGCCCAACCCCCCTAGCCCTTGTCCAGTTTGGAACCCCACCAGCACACAGAACCTTACCTGCGAGGTTTTTTACGGTGCCCTGTGCTTTTGGCGTGACGTCTTTCCCTCTGCATTCCATTTGTCGCCCTCGCATCTGCACTCGCCGCCTCGAGGTCGCCGCGCTCTCGCGTCCCTTTCTCCTCCACCAGCGCTCGGACACCTCCTCACACTCACCCATTCAACGCGCGGGACGCAGATGCATTCAACCATGTACAACGATGAGTCCATCGAGGTCTCGATCACGGCCAGCAAGGAGGTCGAATTTGGCGCCGATGCCAAGAAGCACAAGGTCACGATGTACACGGTCGTCGTACGCAACCACGCGACCCACAGCAAGGTGATCGCCAAGCGCCGGTATTCCGACTTTTTCAAGCTGCGCAAGGAGCTCATCGAGTTTGTCTCGTGGGGCCACTGCCACTACTGCGAATTGTACGAGCCACTGATTGCCGACTACCATTTCCCTCGCCGACGCTTGCTGCGCTCGAGCCAGGCGGCCGTGGTTAAGGAGCGCATGGACTCGCTCGCGCTGTTTCTGCGCCACTTGCTGCGCTGCATTTGCTTCAAGCGATTCCACGACTGCGACCACGCGCGCGGCAACATTGAAAACGCCGTACTCAAGACGTTTCTGCAGATCAATTACGAGCAGCTCTTCCCGTCAAACGCCAAGCCCCACATTCTCCAGGCCATCGAGGACAAACGTCAGCAGCAAGAAATCAAGGTCGCTGGTCTGCGCGCCAAGACGTACGTGGAGACGACGCCCCGCAAGAAGGCGCCGTCGCGTCAGGTCGTCGATGCCGACACGTGCCAGCGGTGCCGCCAGAAGTGGACCAACTGCTACTGCAACGGTGAGGACGAGTGCCTGTCCCCGCGGCGGCGAGCCAGCGACGCGAGCGACACAAGCCACTGCAGTCGTTGCGACCGCCAGTGGGACAACTGCTTCTGCTGCCAGCAAGTCTCGCCGGCCGCGTCCTCGGCCTGCACAGACTATTAAAACCTCCTTCCCACCGTCTCTTCCACGTTCCAGATCGAATGGGACGACTCCTCCTCGCATGGGGGATATCGTTGAGCCGTTATCATTCAGTGTTGATCAGTCGTCGTGACGTTGCGTGCGTCCACCTAAAGAGTATACTCGCGATCCTATGAGCAAATACCACTACTCTTCCCTGTTCGTAGTGACATTTCTAGGTCACAGTTACGGGGATTATTGTTTTGATTGGTTGAAATCAGAACGGAGCTGCTGGTGAGGGCAGAGCAGAAGATGGCTGGAAGGCGCAGCGTTGCGCGGTGGCGCGACTGGCGTGAGTGGCAGGACGTCCACGAGGGGCTCTTCTCCGGCGACATTGACGCACAGCAGTGCACAGTCTCTAGAGTCACGGCGTGGCGCAGTCGCGGCGATGTGCCGGTCTCGGTGAACGCAACGGCGCAGCTCGTGGAGATCGCCATTCACGAACACATAGCCGACCACCAGCACCACGCTATTGCCGTGAGCGCGCGGTCGCACATGGAACTCTCCCTCGCGTACGCGTCGGCGATTGTGCGCTGCGTGAACGGGCTCGTCGATGGCTCGCAAAAGGGAGCGTACGCGATGGCCGTGAGCACGCTCGCGCAGCGCATCGGCATCCCGCTCTGGATCGTTGACCTGCGCCACGAGTCGACCCACAACCAACTGCCATCGCTGCCTGTGCTCCGCTTTGCTGCCACTCACTTGCTCGCGTGGCTGCGGTCCAATTATTGGTACAAGCAAGAGGGAGTGATTCGAGGCCACGTCCGCCACACGGCGGAGGTATTGCTGTCAAGGCTACCGCTGCTCAACAAGAACCAAGGCGAAGCAGGCGACGTCGAGCTCGCGCCTTTGAAAGACGCAGTGGACGTCGAGAAGCTTCGAGACAATGTGGTCCCGTTGCTTGTGGACGGATATCAGTACGGCGAGCAGCTCTTCCCTGTCGGCGCTCTGTTTCTGGGCGAGTACCTTCCGCAAGCAGACCCAGGAACACCCGTCTCGGAGGCAGAGGCACTGTCAACATACCCGAAAAGTGATCTCACGGTGTTGTTGCTGGAACTCCAGTCCATCTGGGTCGGTTTGAGTGCGAGCCTACTGGCAGCGCTGTGCCAGAAGGTCATGTCCATCGCCCAGTCGCCCATGGATCAAGTGAATCACGCGGAACTGGAAGTGAACCTCTTCTGGATCAAGCTGCTGGTCAGCAACGAATGGCGCGAAAAGCTCAAGTACGCCGAAGAGCCGATCGAAGAGATCTACCGAAGTGGCGCTAGTATGCTGGCTCTTCTTGCGGATCGTGCTCCCCGGACTGAACCGCCAACCGTCGCCGTCCTCGAGCGACTGCGCGCATTGCTTCGAGCTTGCAAGGGTGTTCGAACCCACAGTATCGTGATTAAAGATACCGTCGTGCGGAATGAGCTTGATGCGTTGACGACCGAGCAGAAGCAGTGGACGCAACTCTCTGAGTGGAATCCATCGCCACTTGGTCTGTTGAATGGCTTTGTTCGGCCCGAGACAGAGACGCCGATGGAGTTGTCCCTCGAGATTGACCAGGCAGCGTCACTGGTGTTCACCGCTTCTTCTATTGATGTGGACGCCGGCCACGACGAAGACGATGCGATCGATCAGCTCATGGAGTCCCTTGATGCTGAGTACGATCAAGCCCTAAACGAAATGCGTGCGTTGCAGCAACGCGTCCACGACGAAGTCGTGCAAGGAAGCAGTAGCAACCACGGCGGCAACCAAAAGGTGCTCCCACAGCAAGAAGTCGAGCGGATACAGAACGAGATCGAGATCTGGTAGGCTATCAAATGCAAACAGTTAGGGTGTATTTCTGTTTGGCTGTAGTATTGATTATGGAAAGTCGACTCTCGGATTGTAAATGAATCCACACGAACCGCAGCCGCCGTGAAAAGAGCAGTACCGCTTTTGCTTCTTTCTTTCTCTCTCTCCGTTCGACTACAGAATAAACTTGGACAGATCCGTGGTCTTGAGCAGACTGCCGACACGCTCGGCCACGTATTCTTTCGTGATCGTAATGGTCGATCCGGGCGCCATCTCGGACGAGTCAAAACTGATCTCCTCGACGACCTTTTCCAAGATCGTGTGCAATCGACGCGCGCCAATGTTTTCCACCGTCTTGTTCACGACCGACGCGACGCGCGCGATCTCGCGGATCGCATCGTCGGTGAATTCCAAGTGGACATCCTCCGTCTTGATGAGTTCTACCTGCTGCTTGATCAAGTTGGTCACGGGCTCGGTCAAGATGCGGTACATGTCGTCCTCGGTCAGTCCCTTGAGCTCGACGCGAATGGGTAGACGGCCCTGCAGTTCGGCCAGCAGATCCGACGGCTTGGCCGAGTGGAACGCACCCGAGCCAATGAACAAAATGTGGTCCGTGTTGACGTTGCCGTGCTTGGTCGAGATCACCGAGCCTTCAATGAGCGGCAGCAAATCGCGTTGCACGCCCTCGCTGCTTGGATCGGCCTGGCGACGGAAATCGCCGTTCGAACAAATCTTGTCAATCTCATCGATAAACACAATGCCGTTCTCCTCCGTCTCACTGATGGCTTCCCGCACGACATCCGACATATCGATGGCCCGCTCCATCTCCATCTCTTCGAAAATCGCCCGTGACTCGGCGATCGTCATGAGCTTGCGCTCCGTCTTTTTCTCATAGGCCTTGTTGAAAATCTCGCCAATCGCCATCGACTTTTCGCCCGCGACAAACGAGATCGGCGAATTGCCAGCGTTCCGCGACACGGGCACATCGACATTGATCGAGCGCTCCTCGAGCTCACCGAGACGCAGCAGCCGCTGGAAGCCTTCGCGCGATCGCTCCGTGACATTCGCGCCCGTGAGCGCGTCCAAGATGCGGCTCTCAACGAGGTGCTGCACCTCTTTGCGGACACGTTCCTTGCGCTGCTTCTTGACCATGTTGATTGCATTCTCCACAAGATCACGAATGATCTGGTCGACGTCGCGGCCGTGGAAACCGACTTCGGTAAACTTGGTGGCTTCGACCTTGACAAACGGCGCCTCGCAAAGCTTGGCGAGGCGGCGCGCGATCTCCGTCTTGCCGCAGCCTGTGGGGCCGATCATGAGGATGTTCTTCGGGCTCACTTCTTGGCGGAGATCCTCTGAGATCTTGAGCCGGCGCCAGCGGTTGCGCAGCGCGATGGCGACGGCGCGCTTGGCGTCGGGCTGGCCCACAATGTACTTGTTGAGCTGCGCGACGACCTCTTTCGGCTTGAGCTTGCGGCCCATCTCGTCATCTTCGTGGGCTTCCTCCTGGAGAATGACCGCCTCTTCGGGTGTCGGCATCTCTTCCGACACAGCAACGTTCGTGGCGGTGCTAAAGCCCATGGCGTGCTGCGAGGACGGAAACGACGAGCCAGTAGGCCACTGGCGCTGCAACGCCAGTGCCTGTGCCCTGACCGAGACCTTGGCCGAGCGGGTCGCTGAAGCGGACGAGGCCGACGAGGCCTGGCGCGCCGAGAGACGCAGCGATTGCACCGCGCGCCGCATGGATTCTCTTGCCTTCCTGTTGTGTTGCGCTTTCCGACCCCACAACGGCCCTCCCAGGAGCTTCTCAAGTGATCCAGTCAAAACACCAGGAGATGGGTCGTGTGGTTACACAAACCTATCGATGCATTTTGGCCAATTAAAACTATAGAAGCTGACGCATGTCAGCTGGACGGAGGCATTGGACCAATCAATTATCCTCAGCATGTTTCCATGACGTTAAATTTTAACCAATCAAATAACCATACTAAAGGGCTCTCTATTTCGGTATGCGGAATGAAGGTCGGCGAACAGACCATCACTCATCGTTGGTGTCCACACGGAACGAGGAGATCCCCGCCGTCCGCAAAGAGGAACAAATTCGACGCCGGAAGAACTAAAGGGACGCCGTCGCGATGGCGCCCAAGACCAACAAGCAGCGCGAGAAGCTGGAGCAGAGCCAGGCGTCTTCCCGCGCCAAGGCCCACCAGTCGATGGGTGGTGCCGTTGGCTTTGTGGGCTTCTCGAGCTTTGCCAAGCCGGCGGCCGACTCAGCCGCGCCCGTCAACCCATTCGCGTCATTTGCAGTGAGCGGCAGCAGCGCGACTGCAGGGGACGAGTACAGCGGAGGAGGAGGGGCTGCGTCAGCAATCTATGACGGCGGCGACCACGAGATCGCGATGGCGCTCAAGATGCTCGGCAAGAAAGGTACGGTGACCAAGGTCAAGGCGCTCCAGGGTTTCCTCTCGGACATTGTGCCCCACAAAAAGCCCGTGGAGCTACGTGCCATGGTTGGCCACTTTGTGCAGCTCTACACGTTTGAAGTGCGCGACCAAAAGGACCGCAAAGTGCGTTCTCTTCTCAACGACGTCTTGCTCGCGCTTGCCACGAAATTACGGCCCAAGGCGTTTGCACCGCACTTGCGGCGCTTGCTGCCCTACTGGCTCATGGCGATGCACGACGCCAGCCCCGAGGCGGCCGCGTCGGCGACTAAGGCGCTTGAAGCGCTGTTTCCCGACAACCAGGAGATGCAGGCCGAGATCGTCGTGGCCCACGCGAGTGCGATCATGGAAGAGTTCAGCCTGTTCTTCCAGCACACGCCCGAGACGTTCCCCGGCGTAACGCTCGCCGAGAGCGACGAGCGCGAAGAGCGGTACGAGCGGTGCGTGACCGCGGCCGTGCTGAGCATCGACAAGATCGTGACGCTGCTGGCCAGCACGGGCAACAGCGACAAGCTTTGTGACGCCGACCAGACTTTCTCGGTCGCCAGCGTTGTGTCGGGCGACAAGTTTGGTCGCTTGGTCGCCGCGTCGTCCAAGAACGTCAACTTCACACGCGACGCGATCCGCAAGGCGACGTACCGCACGCTTAAGTCGCTCGTGGCACTCGCCTACGCCTCTATCATCCAGGTCCGCGAGGAATACTTTGCCAAGCTCGTGCTTGGTGCACTAAGCGACAAGCACCCGGCGAACCAGCACAATCTCTGGGACATGGTGCTCACGTTCCTGCAAACTGCGGCGCCCACACTGTGGCACCAGCACCCGGGCTTTGCCAAGTTTGTCAAGAGCGCCGTGCAGCCGCGGCTCTTTGCGCAAGTCCGCCACGGCTTTTTCGGCTCGGCGAAGACGTCATTCCCCGTGCTACTGCCGCTCTTGTCGCTGCTTCCTCTCGAGCACATTGTGGATTTCAAGACCGGGACGTGTGCGTTGTACAGTGGCGTCGTCGAGAACGCGTGGAAGTTTGTAGGGTCTTCTGAGGGCCGGTTCTACGAGGACATTACGATCCAGTCGGCGTTCGAGTGCGTGCGCGCGTGTATGGACTTTTTCCTTCGAAGTCCCACGAACCGGGAGGCCGCGGCGCGGCTCTTTCAAGGTGGAGAAAACGTGGCCGCGTACGTTGGTGCGTTTGAAAAGCCCGTCAAGGAGTCGCTGTTGGCTGTGTTTACGGCCACGAAACTCTCGGTACGCAACGTCAAGACGTACGCGCGCGAGTGGCAGACCATGGAGGTCAAGCTGAGTGCGGCCAGTGATCCAGTCAGCGCGCTAGTCGCCACACAGTTTGTGACGTCGTGCCACGCGTGGCTGGCCTCTGTGTTCGAGACGCTGTCATCGTCAGCAGCAGTGAAAGCGAGCCACGTGACTACGTTTCTGCAGGTTTTGATGGGAGACGCCGAGCTCAACGAGGATACACGACTCGCGCTGGTCACGGCGGGCACGCGCCTCTACCAGTCGTGTCTCGATCAGCTCCCCGATCCCGGCCATGCAACGCGGGCGCTCGAACTAATGAATGGACTCTACGACGTCGTCGGTGCTCATGCCTTGGGACTACTGAGCGATGAGGAGATTTCGATCGAGCACCACTATGAGCAGCACGTGCGGCCGCTGGTAGTCGCGGCTGGCGCCGCCACGATGGGCGACTCGGACCGGTTGAAATCCAGTGAGGTCGTCGTGGTGCTCCAGGCGACCCAGCAAGTCTTCCGGCTTGTGAAGGACAAGAAGGCGTATGTGCTGCAGCTCTTTCAGGACATTGGCGTCCAGTACGGAGACCTTCGCAAGGCGGCACTGGTCGTGGACACGTGCTTTCGGTATCCGTTCACAACGACCGGTGCCTTGCAGTGGGTCACGAGCGGCTCGTTCCATGACCTCCACAACGATGCCGCGAAAGGAGACGACGAGGAGCACGCCCTGATGGCCGTGTGGAAAGGCAAGCTTCTGGACGAATTTGTCATGATCAGTCTCAAGGGCCGTCTGGACGACGCCGACGCCGATGCGTTCTCGAGCGTGCTTCAGGCCTGCCTTGGTGGTGACGGTTATATGCCCGTGGTCAGTGCCGACGCCGTCGTGATCCTGAGCCACTTTGTGACCCAGCAAGACCAGCAGAGCGATGCGGACGTCGTCATGCGGATTCTCCCCACACTTGTGGGTTTGTTTACCAGGCTGGGCGCCCTGGCGTTGCCCAGTGAACTTCGTGCGGCACAGGAGCAGTTGTACCAGTGCCTGTTCCATCTCGCCGCGAAGAGCACCTTCAAGACTGATGCGGTGGCGCTGTGGAAACGTCATGTGCGACCGGCCGTGCTGTCATGGACACCGGAGCGTCGCCTCTCGTTCGTCGACTCGCTCGCCGACACGATCAATGGCATTTTCGCGTCCGAGGGTTCGGCCTACTCGGCCAAGATCTGGGCATCGTACGTCGAACTGTACGCTGAGCTCGCTTGCGTCGACGTGGACGATCAAACGCCGTTTGCACTGATCAACCGACTGACGCTGTTCAATCTCGGCTTTGACGGTTCACGTGCGCAGCTCACGACGATGTACGATCGCCTGCTCAGCTGCCTAGCCGAGCTGTGCGATGCAGCCGACGAATCCGCCGCGAAGCGTGTCACGGATTACTTCACTGAGCTGTTCGTTCGGGACCATGACCGTGGGCTCAAGCTCCTTCGCCGTCTTGTGGACATCGACATTTGCCATGGGTTCACGTGGGCGATTCTCCAGTCGGATTCGATGGCGACGCTGAGCCAAGACGCGACGGCAGTGCCACGAGAGCACGTATCGCTGGGACCTCTGTACGCGAGCCTCGCTGCTCACCTCCCCGCTGTGATCTCAGCCGTTGGCGATGACGGCGCAAGTCCACGGTACCGCCGCGTGCTCTTCACGAACCAGCACACAGAGGTTGGTGCCGCCGACGATGTCGAAGCTCTCGACGACTTGACAGTCGACCAGCACGCTCGTCTCGATCGCCTCGTGGTCAACGTGCTGGTCTCCTTTCTGACACCAGAGGCTGCTGTCACGTACGCACAGATCTGGCTGGAGAAACAGCCTTCCTCTGCTTCGTTGGTCACTGTGGACCACATTGTGAGGATCCTGTCGGCCTCACAAGACACAACTGCCGTGGAAATGCTCGAACAAATGATCACCAAGAGTGTGACGATGCTGCCGCAGTGGCCGGGCGCTGCAGGCGTCGAGGCGCTTAAGTTTCTCACGACCGTGTGGTCCACAGGCATGGCAGCGTCTTCATTCGACGCGAGCGTCCACCACCCGCTTCTCCTCAAGCTGTCGCGGGCGTTTGCGATGGCAAGCCAGAGCTCCGTATCAGAATGGATCGATGCGGCGGCTTATCTAACAGCGACGCCATCGGCGTGGCGTGGATCCGAGACGCTGGACGATTCCAAGAAGCGGTGGTCTCTAGCCGCACGTGGGCTGCTCACACACGCAATGGGCGGCAAGGAGGACCTGTCCGCGGTCGCTGCGCTGAGTCTCCAGAAGCGAACGCTTCCGGCAGACGTGGACGACGACGCGCGCGTGATCGTTGCGTACCCGCTCCCATTAGTGCGCTGCCGCCGTGTGGTCGCCGAGCTCGTGCTTGCGATGGCCCGTGTCGACAGTGGCGAGTCCTTGCGAGAGCTCACGCCGAGCCACCTCGAGGCCGTGCTGTCGACGTTACTTTGCGGCATTGCCGAAGCGCTCTTGCTCAAGTCTCATGTTGTGTCGACGTACGTCGACTTGCTTTCGGCGCCCCAGTCGCTGGCGATCATTCAGCTCGCCGCCGAGATGGACGCGTTCCTGGACGCCGCGACCCATACGCTACCCGAGCTGTTGCCGCTCATGTCCGACACAAATCGTGTTCGCGTGCTTTTGCTCGAGGCGTTTGTCCACATCAAGGGCCTCGCCGCGTGCTTTAATCTCGACAAGTCGACGACGCCATCGCACGTGCGTGCGTTGCTATACGCGATCGCGACGACCACGCAAGCCTTCCACCCCAGCGCCGGTGCCGATGTGCATGCCGGCATCGATATCAATGCCGACGATGAGGCAGCGACGGAAGCCGCACTTGCTAAGTCGCTCATCCCCGCGGGACTGCGGGCGGCACTGAAAGCCGCGTTCCAGACCACGGCGGCCGATGCATCGACGGTGAATGCCAAGCGGTCCAAGCGCAAGCAGCAGCAGCGCCGTCCCGAGGAAGAGGACGCGCTTGTGGGTAAGCTGCTCGCGTGGGATCTGTTTATCCAGCTCTTCCCCGACTCGGGCTCTCGGGACGGCGGCCATCTCGGTATGCGGTCGTCGGCGCTGTGTGCGTACGTGGCAAAGAACGGACTGCTCTCGACGTACCTCTCTCTCTGTGGTGAGCTGCTTTCGCTTGCGACGGGATCTCAACGGCTCAAGCTCCAGGACGAGCCGCTGTATCAGCTAGAGACTTTGAACGAGTCGCTCGGCGACATGACGACAGTGGGCTTGGCGGCGCAGTCGTTTTTCCGCACGGTGCTGCGACTGCCGGCCATGGTCCGCTCGTGGTGGAACGACGAGTGCAGCCGCAGTCTGCGCAGCTGGGCGACCAAGTACTTCGAAGAGGTATGTTCTATTGCGTTGTGTGAGGTTTGGGATGGACGCGAGTGATTGATGGACTCTGCCTCTTCCTTGCAACAGCACATCACGCCGTACGTATTGGCGTCCGAGCTCGATATCATTCTCCGCGCGTCCGCGACCCACTCGTGGGATGTCGAGTACGTTCTTTTTGTTGTTGTTATTGCTTCTTTATTTTTCGTTCTTTTTTTTCTTCGTTCCTGGACCTAACATTGAAGTGTCCATAGTGAGATGACGGTCAAGGGCAGCAAGGTCTCGCGTGAGATCACGACAACGTACCTGAAGGATGAGTGCGCATTGGAGATGGTCATCCGCGTGCCGTCGTCGTACCCGCTGCGATCGGTCGAGGTCGAGTGCACGCGCCGCATTGGAATCACAGAGGACCGCTGGCGCCGCTGGGTGCTTCAGATCATCAAGGTGACGTCGGCCCAGGACGGCTCGCTGCTGGACGCTGTGCTGCTCTGGAAGCAAAACGTTGACAAGGAGTTTGAAGGCGTCGAGCCCTGTCCGATCTGCTACTCAATCTTGAACCCCAAGACCATGGGGCTGCCCAACTTGTCGTGCAAGACGTGTGCCAACAAGTACCACAACTCGTGTCTCTACAAGTGGTTCAACCAGTCGGGCAAGAACAAGTGCCCGATCTGTCAGCAGCCATTCACGTAAGAGGCGGTAGGGGAGAGGAATAGCGAAGCCGCTTGGCAAACAAAAGAGACCTTCGCGAAAGTCTCTGCAGGACAAAAAACGCAACTTGAAGATAAACAATTTCTACTTGCCAAGAGGCCGTTTTGGTAGTTATCTCTACATGAGTATACAGCCGCAGCCCGGGGCCGCGTCGGCCACCGGTGGCGCGTTCGCGCTCGGGGTTGTTCGAGTCGGAGGGTTTGCTGAGCAACAGATAACGAAGGCACACAGTTAGGACTGCTGGACTTTCTCACACAAAAGATCCGCTGGAAGAATCTTACTCCGCGCAGAGGGCGCCTTGGCCACGGGCGCTGGCTCGGCGGACCCCGGTGGTCTCCGTAGCACCGACACGTTCACGGGCGTCGGGTGCGTGGGGAAGCCCGGCACTTTGGACGTTTCGAGCGTCTGCGTGTCCTGGAGCATGCCGCGGCCCATGCAAATCAGTCGCACGCACTTGGCGTCGTCGGCCGGCGCCATGCCTAACGTGACCACAACGCCCAATCGCAATGAGTATCCATGATGAGCTGAGATAAGCAACGAGTGGGGGTACCATACCGGCCGGCCAGTTCTGCATAAGCTGGGCCTTGACGTCTGCGACACGCAGTGTCTTGCTGAACCGCAAGACGACGCTGACGCCGTCCTGGTTTGCAAAGAGGAACTTGAGCGAGAGCTCCGAGTCGGAGCTGCCGGCGGGACGACTCATTTCGATGGGGAACGTAGAATAGAGAGAAAGAGAGACTGCGGAGACGGCCGGCCGCAGGCAGTTCACGCAGCGCTGTTGCAATGACCAGGAGGACTTCAGCCTTGGTGGGAAGGAAGAAATAGAACACATCATAAGGCCAAGTACTGTATGGGATCTTTATAGAAGCCCTGTTTTGTTCCGCAATGCGAACTTAGTGGAAAGAGAAATATCGAAGATGTTCCGTTCGAAAACTCAGATATCGAAACAGCCCACCGGTTTTTTTTCGGTATTTTATTTCGTTTCGTTTTCTTTCGCTCGGTATTTTATCGGTTGCACACTTGAACAGGCACACAAACACCCACACTTCCTTTCCCAAGATCTCCGTTGGGCAGATCTCATTTCCCATCTTCGCGAGCTCGCGCTGCGTCCCACGCACATCTTGGAGACATGGCACACCCCTTAGAGTATAGCTCTTCATCTCCCCAATCCGACCATGCGTCGCTCGCCTCTGTCCACAGCAACCAGCGCGACCACGACGCACGGTCATCGGACGCCTTGCGTCGCGGGCTATTACAGCAGGGCTTCATGGCCAAGCCCACGGCGTACGCGCCGTACGGTAAGCAGGAGGACCACCCACTTCACGATCCGCACCGACAGCTACAGGCGCGACTGCAGGCCGTGCGCGACGTGCGCCGCAAGCTGCGGTTCGTCGCGTCGCCGGCGGATCCCGCCTTTCGTGGGGGCGCCCACCAGCGGTCATCTGAGCACAGAAATGACGACGTTGACATGACCAGGCGGATCGACTCGATGGCGATCACGACACGAGTCGCGCTCTCGGCGCAGGCGACGACCGACGACTGGGTGCAGCGCGGCGGCATCGTCGCGCTCGACGGACTGGAGACGCTGTTTCTCGGGTTCCTCACGGCCCACGAACTGGTCACGGCCGGCGCCGTGTGCCAGAGCTGGTACGCGCTCGCACGGCGCGACTTATTGTGGGAGCCGCTGCTACTCACGTCCGTGGAGAAGTACCCACTGCGGGCGTTTCTGGGCTTCCACGCGGCCGCGAGCGTGCCGGCGATTCAGGTCTATATCATCTACCGCAAGATCCGTGCGCAATTGCAGACGCTCGATGCGAAAGGCGACGAGGCACCACGGCAGTCGGCCGACGCACTGCGGTTTGAAGAGATGCTGCTGCGCGGCCGCCGTGCTGGAGGGAATGCCAACCATAACCACAACCATAACAACGAGGAAGGCGCTGTGCCGGGCGCGTTGGCATTGCTCGTGCGTGCCCATGGTGAGGAGCCTTTTCTGCCACCACCACCACTCGCAATGCCCACCATGGGTGCGAGACAACGGCGGACCCGTAGAGCAGGACCAGGCGTTGAAGGTACGACAACCACGGCAACCGCAGCGATGAGGAATCTGCACCTTCGCTCCGTCCATCTCGTGTTTCCCGCCGACGAAGATCTTGGTCCTCACGAAGATCGAGAGGAAGTCGTGGCCATGGAAGGCGACGAGCGACTCGCTGCACCCGATGCGATACCACAAGCTGTCCAACCTCAGGAGCATCACGAGAGAATCCCTCCCTTCTTTGCGGCCCACGACGACGAGAGCGACGAGGAAAACCAAGCGGACGGTGACGTGGCCATGCTCACGCCGGACGGCACGACGGCACTCGGCGACGAGCAGCAGCTAAGAGGCACTCTGCAGACGTCGGTGCTGGACGCGTGTCGCCGCGTGCGTCTCCAGACATGGCTTTCGCGGCGGCGCGTTGTGTCGCGCGACGTGTTCCGGTCGTTTGCGCGGCAACTCCTATTGTCACTGGCCACGCTCGAGGTCTCGCAGACCATCCATAGCGACGTGTGCATCGGCAACATTCTCGTGCTCGAGCGTGGGACCACCCAAGTCCCGTTGCCACATACCTCGCCGTCCATGCCAGAAGGCAACCAGTCTACAGTCGCGCACGAGAAGGAGTCCCAGGGCCACTTGCCTCTCTTTCAATTGTACTGCCGCAACTCTGTTAATGTGTGGTCCACACCCAGCCACACAGCACTGCCATCGTTGCGGGAGCTGGCCGTCCACCCGCCACCACCGCCACCACCACCACCTCCTGTGATGCGTGCCAGAGGCCATGCCGACGCGCTCGTCCATCGAATCCGGCAACGCCACCAGCAACGCTTGGTGCTAGCGGCCGCCGCTGCCACCGTGCCGCCGCCGCCTCAGGGCATAGAGGACGATGTGCTGCGCGCGCGGCACCGCTTACAACTCCGCATGCTTCTCGGGGACGACGACGAAGAAGAACACCAAGAACAACATGAACAAGAGCAGGAAGACCAAGACATGCAGCTCCAACTACGAGACATGTTTCCGCATTTGTTCGCACCCCCTGTGCGAGCTCCAAGACACGCTGACAACGGCCTGTTCCGCCTTACTGCTCCGACCCCAGCCCCTGCGCCTGCTCCTCCTCCTCCTCCTGCTGCTGTTGCTCCTCGCCCCCCTCCTCCTCCTCCTCTTCCTCCTGTTCCTCCTCCTCCTGTTGCTGCTGCTCCTGTGCCAATACCAATGCCGATACCGAATCTGGCGCCGGTCGCTCCCGTGTACCCACAGGTGCCGTCATCGGCGACTCTCACGAGCATGGTACGGTCCTACTTGCGCATCCTCCGCGAAGTTTGGAGCCACGGCCGCGTCGCAACGACCAATGAGCGGACGCTGCCGTTCCTCTCACTCATTTTCCTTCGCCCCGAGTTGGTCAAGTCGGTCAGCTTTCGGTCGTTTGTGGAATACATCGAGTACCTGCTGAGCCGCAATGAAGCGACGCCGACCAAGCTATTACACCACGTCTTCGTGCAACAAGACGATGGCTCGACAAGCAGTGACAGCTCCCGGTTTACGATTGGCCGGTCAGGATTGACGCCACTCAGTTTTGCCAACGCCGAAGACTATCGCGCCAATGCGATCGCGTGGCACGGGCGGTACCTCGCGTCTCGCCAAGCGCAGCATCTCCCGCACGGGACGGCAATGTCCCTTGCGGCGCTCGGGTCGTTTGGCAGTCTTCATCGCACGCCGTCGACTTTGTTTGGCCCGGCATTTTTCCACGACGCGCTGAGTGAAAGCAGGCTCCCGTTCCAGCGGTTTCTCAGCGTCGCGGCGCCGCGCACGGCCACGTCGTCGTGGGTCCACACGCTCGCCGTCTCGCAGCGCTTTACGCTTCAGCAACTCGATCTCTCGCGGGTGCAGCTACCGCTCTCGATCTTGCTGCGCGAGCTGGTTCATTTGCAGCGGCTCTCGCACTTGCGACTGCCGCGTGCGATTCTGCGGGACGAAAACATGGAGCAGTTTGTCGCGGCGCTGTGGTGCTCGGGGTTATTGCCGACACTGGAAGTCATGGACGACTCGGTCAAGCTGGCGCTCGACCGCATGGAGGCGAGCTACGTCACGCAGCTCGACATCATGGCGTCGTTCTTGGACCAGACCCACGCGAGTCACCCGAATCTCCACCACACGTTCTCGTTGCCTTTCTAGAGACTAAGAAACCTAGTGAGCTGGAAGCAGTCTTCCACCTTTGCATGTACTACAACAGAATAGGAGACCAGGAATGAATGGAGAACAAAAACTATGTATGATACTCGATCGCTGGATGTGGCGTCTCTTCCCTCTGCTAGTGCTTGGCGTGTTTAGTCGTAAAGAGGTCAATCATCGGGATCTCTTCGAGCTCGCGCCGCGAGCACAAGTACTCGCCCAGCACGATCGTCAGCGCCATGGCCGCGACGTGGAGCAGCCACCACTCCCACGACTTGGGAAATTCCTATCATTCTAGAAGTGAGTATAGAAGAGAGAGAAAGGGGAAGCACCAGTAACGCACCGAGTAGAAACACTGGATGAGCAGGTCCACAAAGTAGAGCGTGACGCCAAAGTCGAGGCATTTCTTGGCGCGCTCGACAAAGACGCACATACAGAGCGCACTAAAGAGCGCCGCGAGCGCGAGCGCAAAGCAGTTCTTAATGCCATCGACGGTCGAGAAGGTCTGCGCGTGGAACGCAAAGAACTGGTCCATGGACGTGGCCGTGCCATGGCAAATAAAGAGCGCGAGGCCGCGCGCGAGGTAATGGGACGTCTACAGACCCGACAACAAGCACGCGTCAAGGAACGGGGTTTCGTGAGACGGGTCTCATGAGGCGGGACAGGCTGTGTACCTGCATGCAGGTCATCTGCAGCACGATGAGCTTCGGGTCCCAGTTTCCCGCGCCATAGAACTTGGCCATGATGGCTCTTGCTGTCTCCTTCACAAAGTGTCGATCTCCACGCGAAATGCCTTGGGAAATTGCAGTTAGGAACATAATAATCATGTTTGTATCGTTCTGGGAATGTTTGTATCAGGTTGATAACTGCTCGACGGGGTATCCTTGCATCATTCCTTCGACCCGATATGGCGTCCGGGACGCCCACGCGGCCGCGCGTCGGGCTGCTGTACACGCACGAGAGCCCGCTCTCTTGCGAGGGCGAATACCTCGCCAAGTACATTGGACTGGCCTTAGCGTCGACTGGCGCGACTAGCAAAGTCGCGGTTGTCGGCGTCGATGTGAACGGGAATGGGAACGGCTCGGCCGCGATTGAGGACGCGACCGACACGGCGATCATCCGCGCCGATAGCGTCGTATTCAAACGCTCGAACATCGCGGACAAGACCGCGTACGACGAGACCTGCGACGTGCGCACGCTCCGCGACTGCCACGTCTGGCTGCTCTGTCTTGACGCGGCGACGTCGTCGAACGCCCTGCAGTTCGTCCAGAAGCGGTGCGTCGCTCCTCATTCGTAGACGCTTTGACTGAGATCTCACTCAATCTACGATTCTATTGGAGTTGGTAGGACGACTGCCGGCGACAAGAACAGCGAGACCGCCAAGCCGCCCAAGCGCCGCGTCATTATCAGTCTCCAGCCAGCGATGCGCCAGCTCCGCGAGCTCGAGAACACGTACGTTCCGTTCCTACCGCTAGCCACTTCCGACCCATTTATTCATTAGAGAGGAGTATCTTATTGTAGCTTCCCAAAGGACACGGTACTCCACGGCGGTGCGTGCTTCCACGTGACCCAGAGCAAGCACGGCGTTCTCTACCCGCTCTCGCACGGCTGCTTCTTCATCGAGCGGCTCACGTACGTACTAGTCCCAAGAGATGGTTGGGTTTCCATGGGTATTAATACTAGCATCTTCGGCCCCACACCAAACGCACAGGAACGAAAAGACTGACGCGTTGTTTGCGCTCGATCTGCTCGAGGCCACGGGCTTCCAGTTGCTCAGCCGCAAGAATGTCCAGGCGCTCAAGTGGGGCCACTCGATGGTGCGGCTCTTTTACTATCTGAATGCACTCACGGGCGAAAGCGTGGCGCAGAGTCTGAGCGACCGCGCGATGCGGCTCGTGTACTTGGAGATGCTCTTCGAGATGGACACGCTCTTTGCACAAGTGGCTACATCCTTCAATGACGGCAACCGAGACGCCACGGCGCGGCGCAGCTGGGCACCGGACGCGAGTGCCTGCACGTATCTCTCGATCCACGCACTGATGGTGCTGCTACCGTTGCCCAATTGGCTCTTCAACCGCGTCGCCACCAAGCTCGTCGACGTGGGGCTAACGTCCTCGCTCACGGGGTTCTCGACGATCGCACGCGATGTAGACGCCCACCGCGAGACGGAGTTTTGGGGCGAGTTCAAAGACGTGTTTGATTTGGCCAAGCGCCGTAACCGGACGCTGCCGGCGTTGACGACGCTGCAGACCACACTGGCGATGCTGGCGAAGCGGCAGACGGGATCAGATCGCCAACGACCCAAGCTTTCGGGCCGCGGACTGCTCTCGCAGATCCCGTCGACACGAGAGAGCCGCGCCGTGGCGCGCACGTTCTTTGTCAAGGTAATTATCACGGTGCTCGCGACGCTCTTGCTGATACTCTACTTTCTCAAGTAGCTTCCCGGCCATGGTCACTCGACGGCGACCGTCGTTTTCTTGGGCGTTTTCTTCTTTTTCTTCTTCTTGTGCGAGGCATCTCCCTCTGTCGTCCTCTTTACAGTCGCATGATCCACCCATACCTCGTCGTCAGATGCTTTGGCTTCACTGGGAGAAGAGTACGGCACGACGGGCGTCGTCGCAGCCTCCTCCTCCATACCGGAATTATTGGCGGCGTGGGCGGCTTCTTCCGCGTCTTGCTCTGCGAGCCACCGTTGCTTCTCTTCTTCTTCTTCCTGCCTGCGGGCGTCTTCCTCGAGCTTTCGCTGGCGCATCTCCTCTGCGTATTTGGTAATCGCCGCGTGACGAACGGCGATCGGACCGCCGCTAAACACGGTCGTCGTGCTGCCCCCCGTCAGCTGAAACATGGCGTACCTCACCGCTGCGGCGATGCGTGTGGCTACTGAAAGCGGCGGCAAGCGGCCTTCATGGAGCCGCATATAGTGGACGACCTGCTCGATCTGGCTCTTCTTGTGGACGACGCTCGACCAAAACGCTTCGCCCAGCGCGGCCACCTGAAGGTTGCGCTGGAACTGGACCAGAGGAAAGAACGCGACCTGGAAATGCTCGCTGCCTTCTTGCAAGTCCTCCAAGTCCACGAGCCCGTCGGCGGCGGTAGTTCCCGCAGTGTGGTGGTGCGCGCCGGCTCCCTTGTGGTCTTTTTCGACGATCTTTTTCTGTGCAATATTGACATTGTTTTGAAAGAAAAAGGCGTTTTTGTTCTTGAGCCCACCGTAGAACGCACGCAGCTCCGTCATGTCCATGATACCCGACTCGTCCTTGTCAAACAGAGAGAACGCATAATGCAAAAGCTCTTTGCGAGACAGCGCGGCGAACGTTACAATGCACAATACAAAGTGGTCAAACGTGAGCCGGGTAATTGTGGGGGCCAAGCCAACGTAGGGGAAAATGCCCATCGTGAGCGGCCGCTTTTCGTCGCCAATCGCGTGGAAAAACTCGTCAATCGTGATCTCGCCCGTGTTGTAGTCGTCTTCGCTTCGGAAAAGCTGGTAAAGTTGCGCGACGTGGCGATATTGAAGCGAAAGCGAGCGGCACAGTGTCTCGACGTGGCGGCTCTCGAGCAGTACGCGATAGTGTCCGGTCGCGTATCCGCCTTCTGGGGATGGCGCGAGTTGTCGCACTGCGCTAGTGCCAACGCGGGCGAGTGGTGGCGCAGTCGCCTTGCCTGGTCCTCCGGTATTGGGAGTGACGGGGCCATCTAAGAGCTTCGTTGGCTGAACTGCGTATTTTGCTTTCTGGTCCGCGCGTGGCTTTGGCTTCTTTTTCTTGGGCTTTGCAGGCCCTAACGAGAGGACATCATTGGGTTTGGCGGGCGCCATGTACGCACAACTCGGCGAGTGATAACACCACTCGAACTGGCCGCGCCTCACTCCCTCCTATTCGAAGCTGGGCCAGCTAAGTATAGTGGTTATGTTGATCTTCAGCGCGTCTTCTTTGCTATTGTTGGAACTGTAAAACTGGTTTTAGATTGGTTTCGAAGTTATCATGACAACGAGAGACGACACGCTTTGTACTGCGAACCTCGGGTTCCGGCAAATGGCACAGGGCACTCGCGTGATCGCGTCCACTACAAGGCAAGGATATGTCACGGCAGAATAACGCTCAGCGCACGAGTGAGTACACCACGGTGACCGAGCTGTTAGCAGCAAACTCCATTACCAGAGATGAGCGGCTAACTTTGACGATAAACCAATTGATGCTGCCAGCCAAGAAAGCGGCACAACCAAGAGGACTAGAGTTTAACAGAAACGCTTCTATCGCCGCCTCCCCGTTTGAAACGCGGCCATGTCGCCAGAGTGCGGCTTCATCACCTCGACAAACTGAACACATTTCCACACCACGAACTTGGTGTCGTTATGCTGCAATCATTTCCATCCCCCGAGTGACTAAGACTCTGTGACAAGTCAGACATAGACGGGACGCGAAATCGCATACTGTACATAAAAGCGACTGCACCTGCTCGGGGTGCTTGTGACGAAGAAAGCTAACCCACAGCACACAGTCTTGCAACAACGCGCGAGATGGTACAAAAGCTCTGTGGCCATTGGCATCCACTAACTCCTCTGCCGGTTGATTACAACTATTGAGGAACCGGCGACCTACTACTACTCCTTCTTTTTTTTTGGCAATCGCTCTCCGGTTTGCTATACCTAGGCTTGAAGTTGAGGTCTACTAGAGTGCGATGCCTATAGAGTTATCTCTATAGTACGATTCCTAAAGCCAAAGCATTTGCTTCGCGAAGCCGCCCGCTCATCTCATCGCGGGAGGAGATGGCAGCACCATACTTGAGGCTCCCTTTTGTAAGCCAAACATGTTTGTCGCTGGAGCGAGAAGCTCTCCATGTTTCGGTACCGATACCGCGTTGCCCAGTGGCGCTCCTCCTGTCGTGGCAGCGTCCATGGTTACGATTCTCTTCCTCGTTGGAAGAAAGAGATGAAGTGGGTTACGCTCTCTCCAAACCTCAAAGCTGATGAGGAGCACTGTGATATACATTATAAGAGGTTTGCAGGCAATAAGCGTACCCACTTTTCGGTAGAATGCCAATGTGAGTGAGGGTGCGGCCAATGTGAGTGAGGGTGCGTTGATGCGATCCAAAGGGTGTTCAAAGGACCCATCTTCACTCATGCATGTAGACTTCAGAGTCTCGTCACCTCGATTCTGCCACCCGTTCGCTCACTTTCCAAAACACCCTCTCACGCCACCCGTTACTCTCTCTCTCTCTCTCTCCGAACTTCAGCATGTCGGACATCATCACGGACACGCACGCCTTCCTGCAGACGCTGTTCCCTGAGGCCTTGTTCTCCACGTGGGTACTCGGGCAAGACAGTGCGAGTATCTATGCACGCTGTGTCTCGCTCAGATCGCTGCCGATCGGCGATCACCATGGCGATCTTCTCGACGCGTGGCGTCGCCAACTTGAAGCGTTTGAGTTGATCGCGCTCGTGCGCCTCGTGGACCCAAGCGGCTGGGTGACGCTCATGGGGAAGATCGGGTTTCGAGGTATCAGCCGATGCACGCTGAGCCGGGAGTTGCCTCTGTTTACAGTTTTGTTCAACCCGCACGACACTGTCGAGTATATGGAGAGTGTTATCTCGCTCGTATTAACACAGCCAGAGAACCGTGAGTACGACGAGGCTTTTCTACACATGAAGAATCAAATCCTCGCGACGACGAAGGATGAGGCAGTGCTGGCGGCGATCTCGACGATGCAAATCCCGATGCGGATCATCGACGACGATGATCTCGTGGAGACTGTTGATCGGATTCATCGCTGGTTCCAGCGGTCGAGCGCAGCCAAGAACCAGTCACTATTCAGATTGGTAGCTGTTGGCGTTCAGCCTCGCTATATGTTAACGCCTATGGCTATCGAGAAAGTTCATCGTCATTCGGCTTTACGCCACCCCATCGACTATGTGGTATGTGCCACTTACATGGAAACTGCGGAAGACACGCCGCTGTATCGCCTTCGATTCCGCCAGTTCCTGGTGGATATTACTGGACCACATGGTGCAAGCTCAATGTCGTGCCTCAGATTGGAGCATCCCTTGAGCACAGAAGCCCTCTTCTCAGCGCTGACGACTCCGCGAGCGATGGTTCTACGTCGTCTGGAGCTTCCAAGCGTGGGCACTGATTGGAATTTTCCCGATCGTTGCAGCATGCTGCTGTGGCTATTCTATGGGCTATTCAGCCAAGATGCGCGTCACTCCATCAGCAAGTTGATCTTACCAATGTTTGGCGGGCTGCGAGAAGCCGAACTCGAGTGGTTTGCTCACTTGCTGAACACTCAGGCGGCGCCCCGCTTGGAGCTGCTGATTCCGGAGGTCTTCGATCAGTACATTTCCAGGGGCCCCTCAACAGCAGATCGATGGGTCACTGTTCCCCGAGGTCATCTGATCCGACTGGACGAACGAAACGACAGGCGAGACCACGCTCTCTGGTACAGCGATCAAGACATGAGCTTCCGCGTGATCCGTGACGATCCAATGCAGGAGTTCATCGACATTCTCGTCCCAGATTATGGTCGGTGCTGGGTCGAACGAAGCGCAACCCTCGTGGTGGAAGAGCGACCACTGACACCGTGGCGATTTGACCAACACACGATCCGTTCGCTGGAACTCCCGGTTCTCCTTGGCGGTGACGAGGCGCAGCGTTCCATCAGCGCGCTCCTACGACTCGTGGGTACGCCCGTGCAATCACTTCGCATAAATCGCGTATGGAATATTGGAGCAGCGGCCAGAAGTCTCAGCGCCGACTCTCTGACTTCAATCGTGCGCAACTGCCCACAACTCGAACGACTAGTTCTGTGCGGCATCGCACCAGTTGATGCAGACGCAATGATCCGAGCGTTTGAGCTCGAGACAACCTCGCTGTTCGGTGTCGTCTTGGAGTCGGAGCCATTCGTGGATCGAACGGAACTGTTGCGATTTCTGGACGCTCTCTGTGATCCGGCGTTGGCGATTTCTCGAAAGCTGCGTGAGCTCGCCATAAACCTCGATCGATATGAGACGGGGCGAATGGATACTAGTGATCTCGTGGAAGCCGTCGTCCACGTACTCGAGACCAATAACGCGCTCCGTGTCGTCCACTTGGGTCTCTCCTTCACGCAGCTTGAGCGGTTCGGGGCCCGATTTCACGCCCACCGCGAGCGCTTCATCGCACAGACCAAAGCGCCCCTGTCGATGCGAGCCAAGTACGCGTTGCTGAGCGCACTCGCCAGTGGAACGCTAGTGGTGGAGAACGTCGTCGCTCGAGTGTTTGAGTTTGCCGCCGAGTGCTATACGCGGGTAGTCACGATCGGTGCCTGTACTCCAGACGGTGACTGCCGTCCTGGTCGTCCATAAGAGGCAGATGCAGATTGCGATGCAAGGTGCAACAGGGTCTTGCCAACGGCACTATCCGCACTGGCCATTAGCTAGGAGGCCCCTGCCAGCGACAGCGGACGGTGGGCATTCGATTGTGAATTGAACACCTGGACCTTGTAGCGTTTCAAGACTACATGAAGAGTTTTGATGACATGCTTCACTGCCCACTATCTGCAGTATCTATCAATGCTAACTGTGGACCGCATTCTTGTCTTTGAAATGGAGAAAATTGCGTTACATTTGAACTGTGACCTGCGATACCTATGTATGCAAAGCTAGCGGCGCCCGCAAGTGATGGAGCGCCAATGGAGGACATCGCTGAGGAGGAGATCACCAAGCCTCCAGCCCATTCTGGGTGAGACGACGGGTGGAAACACTGAAAGCTGTGGTGTCTATCCATGGCGACGTCTGCCGCAGCATCAGCCATCTTGTTTGTGGACGTGGATGTGGTGGGAGCAGCGATCCACGCTGAGGTTGCCAGTGATTCCATTCACAATGGACGGCTGTAGTTAAACGGTCGCACGGGTCACGAGGCAATAATTCGCAATCCGGGAAGGACATCCAGGCTTTCCTGTACTACTGGTCATAAAGTCCAGCACAACAGCGGCACGACAAGCTTGTAAGATCTAGCGAGCTGTTGGACGCTGGTGGTGATTGGGACGTGCATGACGTGGATTTCTTAGCAGCGTGGATCGTAGGCGACGACGAGAGCGGTAGTGGAGACAGTGGCGATTCACTGCCGATGCCCTCAGCTGCCGTTCCACGAGACCGCAATCCAACGCGTGAGCGTCAGCGCCAAGAGCTGACGTACCTGCGCTCGCGCGTGGAGGAAATGGAGCGAGAACTCGCGGCACTGCGCAGTTGCAAACCGCCAGTTAAGACGGTGACAGCCGTCGAGTCTGAGTGGCAAGCGATCGCGGTGCGACAGCAGCAAGCGCGAGAGAAGGCCGAGGTTGAAAACACCAAGCTGCGCGGTCTGCTCGAGAGCCAAGTGCGACTCGCACGCACGCTCGAGCGGCTGCTGCGCAAGCGAGACCATGCTACGTTGGTACATCTGAGTGGGTTGCTTTTGGCGCATTGTTTTTCCTAGTCGCTCAATGCCTGTGTTTGCCATGGCAGGCTCTTGACTCCCATGGCACCAAGAAATGTCGGGCAGCGATTCATGCATCTGTATCGGACCCACCGGATAGTGCTGTCTTTGAGCGTCTCCTGCTCAGCATCGATCGCTCATACGCAGAGACCGCGGAAGTGCTGACTGCGAATGGACTGTGGACCGCACCGCGTGGCCATCGACGCGTAGACATCAAGCACGCGCGAAGAGACGCAGAGCCGGCCAGTAGGGTGGCACAACACAACTTGTACGTGGAGATGACCGATGTGACGACCGTGCCTTTCGCAATGGAGTCCACGTCACGCGCCGCGTGGCGGTGTATCACAGATGGCTTCATGCAGCTCGACCACGAAGTCTACCAGGTGAGGTGGCGTAGAGGTCAAAGAACCTAGATGTGGTGAACAGCACAGTATGCTGATGGGTTATAGGAGTTGGCAGGACAGGACAATGTGCTCGCGATCAAGTATGCGATTACATTATCACGGCGCCGTCTCCACATCGACTTCGCGGCGCGAGCTGCGATGAAGCGGTTTGTGGAGCGCGATCACATCGTCGACGTGTGGGAATCAATCTCGGACACGGCGGGCGGCCACACGCTGCCCCGTGGCACGCAGGGCATACGCGTGCGTGAACGTGGATGGACCGTGTTTTCGTCTATCGACGGCGATCCGACACGCACGCTGCAGCTCACGTGCATGCAGATGATGCCGCTCGTATCGTTTGGCAACAGTAACGGTCCAGCGAAATCGGACGAAGACCGCCAGGTCGGCTTGCTTACGAATCTAGCACTGGACTACTACGGCGACCAACTCGACCTCGCCCAGCACGCGATGGAGACGTTGCTGCTCGACGAAGCGCGTGACGAGGCCGCCATCGCGTAGCTCCTACCGCGCTTGAAAACCAGGACTCTTCGGCGCGAGGCGTTCTTGTTCAGCGTCAGACTGTGTGCGAGTCTGCAGGACCGACTCTGTGGGCCAGCTACAGAGTGAAGGCGAGCTACTGCGCCTGCCTTCAGCGCCAGTCATGGAAGAAAGTCATCCCCGTCACGAGATAGCATGTGGGGATTCAGCCCAGAGCCCTTCAAATCTAGAGCACGATGCGGTGTAGTGTTGCGTGAATTTGTGCACACTATTAGTACCGGGAGGCGTCGGGATAGGTCGGATCATCTCGCGACTCGCGAGTGGACAGACCAATTTCGCGAATTGACGAGACGATCGGACATTTGAGTCAGTCCACCGAGACGATTTCAATTCTAGAGCCTGGTGCTGCTGTTGTACTGTATCCGCGTGGTTCATCGGGTTGTGACCGCCTCCATTTATGTGCCGTGACTTCTCTCTGCGACGTCGCGGATAATTCGTCACCGTCTTGTGACGCTGATCAGTCACTGACTGACGCCTTTAGTGTGCCGTGCACTGATGAATGACGAGGCTGTTGCATCACCGCTCTCTTTTCCATAAGACTCTACACGGACATGCCATTACTACCACTGTGTACAAGTACATATGACGTGCTAGTCATTATAGTGTAATGACGGACAGTGATTTACTGACGACCTCCTGGACAAGTCAGCATGGCACACCATGTGAAGAAGATCAATGCGTTGCCTCTAAGAAAAAACTCGAAGATGTTTTTGGGCGAGATTAGTTGATGTTGAGGGTCATAGAGGACGTGGTTGATCTCTTTCGAACCCATGGAGCTGTGTGTGAGCGGCCGTTTCAGGCTGAAATGCGTTAGTAGTCAAGTGCTCAACCAAAAGCACGAAACAGAGTCGACCACGATGGCTCTTGTTCCTTTCTCTTCACAAGCGATAGCTGGCAGAATGATCGTGAAGCGAAGTGACCACGCGGACACGACCTTTCGACAGCTGAATCTTCGAGTTTTGTTGATGCAGTGTAAAGTACTGTACTGGTGAATCCCATGCAGCTTCAACAGCGCAAATTTACTTTTTTCGCGGTCCACGGCAGCGAGACTGAGCAGCACGTCCGTGAGACTCTCAGGCGCCGTCTCGCGATTCTCGATCTGACTCACGGTACGTACTAAGTACTGTACAGCCAGAGTGGGCACCACCGAACCGGATATTGCAGCTTGCCTTTTCTCTGTCGCGATGCGTCACACTGTACTGTACGAAACATTGCACAGGATGTAATTACACTGTAAGCCTCGTGAGGATTCGGACGGCATTCGTCAGTGCTGAAATCTACCGGTTAATCGGCACTGGCGACTACGGGATGCCGAGAGGCAGAGCGTGTCTAATGTTGCTGAGCCTGAGCCTCAGCATTCACGGTCTCCGCTTTTCTTCAGCACCTTTTCGCATCCTGGTTTTCGATCTCGTGGGATTCTTGACCTTGTGGTGCAGAGCCGGGCCACCCAGACGCAAACAGGGCAAATAGCAACAATAGTGCGCCCTGTGCAGAGTGACACAAGTCAAATATGCATTTGTACAGTCTATAGTATACCGATGTATGTTACAATATTTATACAATGATTGATTGTATCATGTTTCACAAGTCATTAGTTAATATAAGAACAGAGTAAAACATCGTTCCGTGTATCAGGTCGACATGCCGCCAATATGTGACTACATTTATAGCCACTGAATGATAAAGCACCAACGAATGACTTCACATTCTGTCGTTATTTCCGGAAAGGCCCTTCCTTCGGGACAATATTGGTGACTCTCTCTGGCCTGCGCCGTTTCCCACTGTTCGCCACCACCGAACCCACAACGCACGACTTGCCACGTTGACCAGGCCACGATTGGCCCGTCCCTTGCACGCGATCCCGGGAAGCCACGCTCAGTCATTCATTCCCCACGTGCTTGCCTGCCTCACTCGCCCCATCGCGCTCCTCGCTGGCCTCCTTCCCATGTCTCCCACTCGGCTCACTTGAGCTTTTGCCCGCCGCCAATACAACCGCGTCCCAGCCAGTAAGTATGCCGGCCGATTTCCCCGTGCCACGCTCCGAGATCCCGCGCGTCGAGGTGAGCGCGGACGAGTACCTCTCGCGCAAGCTGCAGATGGAGGGCATGGTCGAGAAGATGGTCCAAGAGTACGAAGAGTACAGCGAAGTCAACAAGCGCTACATCAACTTGCGCCGCTGGAAGCAGGTCGGCTCGCGCGAGCGGTGCAAGCTCTACCGTGAGCGCCCGCAGTACCAGACCGGGGCCGGTGCGCTTGGTGCGTACGCCACGGCGAGAAAGTACAGCCATGCGCCGAGCTCGAACGACGGCAGCCACGACGGCTACTTTGACGACAACACCTCGGAAGACTCGTACGCTCCTCCGTCGTCGACGCGCTCGGGCGACTCGATGAACTCGGGCTTCTCGTCGCGCCGCGGCGGTGCCGTCGTGCGCGCGCGCCGTGCGCCATCTTCCGCGGCGAGCCTCAGCGGCAAGCTCGATCCACAGCACGACGCCGCTGTGATCGCCGACACCATGCCCAAGATGCTCATGATTGGCGAGCGTCCCGGCCGCCTCGAAGACGCCATGCACTCGCTCGTGGCACGCAACCACGAAGAGCTCGCGTTCGTCGTGCTGTTTCTCCACAAGGAAGTCGCCGACTGCGCGATCCTCCACACCATGGAGGCGCCGACCAAAGAGGAGCCGTACCGGTACCTCGGGTACAAGTGGTTCGTCAAGCCGTCGCCGGCCACGGCCATCTCCAAGCTCGTCAAGAACCGCGACTCGGTCTACATCGAGTACACGGGCGTCACGGCCACGGCGTCGGGCGAGGTCGTCGGGTACCACATCATGCACTCGATCGACATTGACGGGTTCCCCAACTTTCACCACCGCAACTGCGTACGCACGTCGCAGAGCATGTGCTCGCTTTACTACCAAAAGGAAGAGAACATGGTCGAGTTCTTTATGATGGGTAACGTCGACATTGGCGGCACGGTCGGCCAGTCGCCTTTCAAGAGCATTTTCATTGCCGACACTATGTTTGGCATGCCGCGCTCGATCGACGCCGGCGAGGCCAAGCGGCTCACGCAACTCGTCGTCGAGAAACGCCGCACGCGCGCCGTGTCCGGCCGCACCAAGCTCGCGCCATTGTGTCGCCTGTGCCGTAGCGAAAAGAAGAGCTACAACCGCGTCTCGCTCGTGCTGTGCGAGATCTGCGGCCACACTGTGTGCTCGCGGTGCCGCGTGAGCAAGGAAGTGTTTGAAAGCAGCGGACTCTTGGGCCGTTTCAACAAGTTTGACTGCTGCAAGACGTGCGTCGTCGACATTTCCAACACGCACTTGCCCACGGCCAAGCCGTACGCGAAGCGGCTTCGGTCCAATGATGGCAGCTCGTCCACGAGAAGTCGCAGGCAGCAGGGCTCGACACGCAGCCGCAACTGGACGGTGGCCTCAGCCACGGTCTACGAGGACGAAGAGGACGACGACCGCAGCCTCGACTATGAGGATTACGACGACGAGTCGGCCGAGGCGCGGCTCTTCCGCATGCACCGTGACCAGCACAGCAAGCTGAGTGCCGCGTCCGCGTCGACGGACAGCACCGACATGAGCTCGAACCGGACGTTGCCGTCGGACGGCCGTGTCTCGACGGTCTCGGAGGTCTCGGACTTTGACCGGTCGTTTGCCATCATCCGCAACACGGCCGCACAAGGGCAAGCGGAGATGAACTACCGCGACACGGCGCTCAGCCGCGACACGACGTTCAGCATGGACGACGGCGGAGACGACTGGCAGCCCGAGTTTGCCAGGTCGCAGATCAACCGGTTCGCCGTGTCCAAGACGAACGAGGCGAATGCTCCACGCCGCGCTATGCCGACCAGCCACAAGAACGACATGGTGCTCTACACCAAGGGCAAGGCCGGCCACTACCAGCAGAACAACCAGCACCGCAGCGGAGGGGGAGGCGGCTTTTACCCGTTGGAAAAGCAGTACCAGTCGTCGAGCCGCCACGAGGGCCAGCACGAGACGCAGCTCACGCGCTACGATTCGCCCCCACGGGTCCACAACTCGGCGCCGGGGGCGGGGCCTCCGAACCTCCAGCGGAACCACTCGAACGGCTCGGACTACTCGCGCGACGATCTCATCTACCGCATGCAGAACCTCGCGCAGCTCGCCGAGGAGACGTACAACACGACCCAACACAACGAGACGCGTGCGAAGACGTTGAGATCGAAGAAGCAGTCAGTCGAGAGCCGCAACCGGTTCTTCTACTACTAGAGAGTTTGTGTGACGTGACGCAGATACGAGGGGCGCCGTGGACATTGGAATCCATGGCGCCAAGAGTCTCTGCATGAATTGATGACTGTATGTTGGTAGTGAAAATGTCGTGCCGTATTAATATCTTAGTGTGTTGTCGATGTAGTCCTAGCTGTATGAGAGGACTGTGGTAACAAAGGTGATGCTGGCATTTCCATACGTTGGCTTTCGTTCTGAGTGCTGGACCTACTTCCAAACATCGAATTCTCCGACGGGCAGCTCGAGCCAAGACCAGCAACACCCACGCCGTCCTACTACCCTCCAATCTTACGCGAACGTTACACCAGCTGAAAGAATTCAAAGCGACATCGTGGATTCGTCGTAGCAAGGCTGGGAAGCTGTCGTGGAGGCAGAGGCTCCTACCATCGGTCCTGTTGAGTGTTTGCCAGCATTCGATGCTGCAGCAGTCAGACACTGGTGTCGCAAACGATCGTTCCTGCAAATCGATGGCCACACTCGTCATATTGTCGCACATCAAGGAACAAATAAAACATGCGTTTCGGTGGCGCGTGTATGGCGAAGAAGAGATGTACGACTCAACGAAAAACCTTGATCCTCAGCTGGCCATCGGTGCTTGGACACATGGTTCAACTCAGTTGGAATGGCTCACGCACAGACAGGCATAAGTTGAACTGTAGATGATCTCATAGCTGCCTTTCTTCTCTTCTCTTCTCTCTCTCTCTCTCTCTCTCTCTCTCTGTCACGTGTGGCTGTCCCTGTTGTAATCAATTCGACACTTCGTCAAGCACTAATACTCGTCATTGGAGCCACATCTCAGGTGGCTGCATCCTTGCTACAATGACTCGACTCAATCCAAATATTTCCAGTAGTGTCACTATGCACTACGCATTTATTGACCTTGTCTCAGTATATCAGGGTGGCCCCAAGGTAGTCTTGGTGAACAACATCGAAACAGACCCAGTCTCCATTTCACCACCCACGCACTTTCAGCCGCCCTCACTGTCAGACACGGCGTGGTGCAATCATTCCATTGGAATTACGCCCCGCTCGCTGCGCTCGGACAAATCAGGATCTGGAGGCTGGATCGCCAAGTCTAGGTACCTGGAGGGACAACTTATACTTGATGCGATTTCCAACGCGGTACTCATGCAAATAGCTAGTTTTAACTAAGATTCTCCCATTAAATCCATGCATTTCATCCGGAGGCACACTCTGGATTTCCCCACCAAACACACGGGCTCCTCGCCTTCTCGTTTCTTCTCACGCCAAGTCGCGCGATCAGGATTCAACACTCACCATGTCCCGCATGGGCGATCCGGACCACGCGCGGGGGTTCCTCTTGCCGCGCTTCCGGCGGCTCTTGCCGCCCAGGATCACGTGCGACTTGGACGAGTCGTCCGCGGACCTGTGCGTGCGCTGCACGAGCGTGCCACTCGACCTCGACATGGAGCCCGCTCCCGACCAGACGGATGCCACGCGCCTTGCTGCGTGGCGACAGCAGCGGCGTGCGCTCGAGCTGCTCGCGCTCGTGTGGCTCGTGGATCCGGTCGTGTGGACCGAGTTGCTGACGCAGCTCGGCCAAACCCGCTTCTCACAGCCCATCCGCCAGCGTGTGCCACCCGCCTACTTGCTCCATTTTGCCAAAGAGGACAGCACCGCCTACATTGGAAGCGTCATGGACATGCTGCTGGCATCGAGTGAAGACCAGACTTTGGACGACGACCTGGAAGACGTCCAGCACTTCCTTTTGACCATGGCCTCGACGAACGCCGTGCGTGCCGAGTGGGACGCACTGCAAATCCCCGTGCGGCTAATTCTCGACGGTACGAACGCGGAGCTGTGCTCGAGCGACCTGCTCGTGCAATGGCAAGAGCGCTCGCAAACTCAACGAGCGCGGTTCACGTTCGATGGCGTGGATGTACTGAAATACCGCGGTCTGATCACGTCGGACATGATCCACATCGTCCAGAGCCTTGTCACGCGTGGCGTCCCCATTTGGAACGCTGTGGTTGGGGATCGAAAGCGTCTCGCTACTGGTCCACGACAGCTCGGTGGCATCCGAGCTTGTCGCGATCACAGACCGATTGCGGCAGCACGGTGCCCCGAGTTCTGAGCTGTGGATTCCCGAGCTGGCTGACGACGACCATATTGCGGCAGAGACACCGACCCACAACGCGTGGGTGAGGGTCCCACGTGGACACCCCATTCGCCTCGGGCTGCGTGACGACTGGCTCGACCACGCGCTCCGCTTTGACGACGAGGACAAGTCTTTCCGCGTCTTTCGCGACGATCCAACGTGGTCATTTATCGATATCCTCGTGCCTGCCTACGGACGGTGCTGGGTCGAACGTTGCGACCGTGTCGTCGTCTCTCGCACACCTCTCACTGGGTGGCGATTCGATCGTCACTCGATCCGCGCCGTGGAATTTGGAGTCTTGCGCGTGGACCGGGACGAAACGCGCAGTGTGCGAGCGTGGCTGGCGCTGGTCGGCGCGCCGCTTCGCACCCTTAGCTTCCGCCGATGGTTTAGCAGGGAGCCGATCGTGACCGAGGGGCTCGACCATGAAACGCTCGCGTCCTTCGTGCAGAGCTGTCCCGATCTGGCGTGTCTATCGCTGCATAGCGTGCCGATTGCAAGTCTCGACGCTGTGCTGGACCTGTACGAACAGCAGCCATGCCGCGTGCGAGCGCTCAACCTCGGCGCGGATCCGTTCGTCGATCGGTCGAGCCTCGTGGGTTTCTTCGACGAGCTCAGAGACCACACACGGGCCATCACGCAGACACTCGAGGAGCTAGCAGTCGACCTCACGGCCTTCGTTCCTAAGGGCGAAGAGACCGACATCGTGTTGCGTGCCTTGCTTCGTATGCTGGACTCTAATGCTTTCCTTTTAGTTGTCCACGTCGTGCTCGCGCGTGGCCAGCTCGATCGCTTTGGCTCGCAGCTCGCAGCCCATCGCGGACGGCTCATCGCGCGACGAAAGGAGCCGCTTTCGATACGCGCCAAGTGTGCGTTTCTCAAAGCCGTCGATTACGCGACCTCGATGGACAAGCGCCTTTTCGCGCGCGTATTCGAGTTTGCGGCCGTGTGTGAGACCCGCACGGTCACGGTGTGCCGCCCTCCAACCCGGTCGTTCTGATACACAGTAGACTGTATCTATAGTGGGATCACTGGCTGTCAGCTTGTCTATATTCTCCCTTCAAGGGGCATTGAATGAACAGGGAGGGCAATGGCATTTCGTTAGGTGGCGTGAGCAAGATCAGCCATGAACAACAGCGCGCGGAAGCTGCTCGCGCTCACGGATCTCGAGCGCGCGCGACCGGTGACGCGAGGCGACGAGCGTCGCGTCGTCGATGCGTCGCCCTCGTCGGCACGCACGAAGCGCACCAAGAAAACGAAAGCCACGAGCACACGCATCAATCAAATCGTGGTCGGCGCGGCCCCCAGAGCGGCATATGCAGTTGAAGACCCACACAACCAGGTATTGGATGCTACCAAGAGTAGCGCAAGCAGTGCTCGCCCGCCAGGGGACCTCCACGCACGCCTGCAACGCAGCCAGACGGCCCCCACCGCACTCAGACAGCCTCGGAAGCGAACGCTGGAGCCTCTGGTGCGACCAGCACCACGTCCGGAGAACGGACAAGTGCCACGGCAAGTCCACGAGGACACGCAGGCGACGGCCGTAGTGCAGAGTGCGAGTCGCAGCAACAAGGATCGATTGTATGGCGAGATGGTCGAGAGCGACGAGGTCGAGGCGCTCTGTAAGCGACTCGGCCTGGCGCCGAGAGATGTGTGGCGACTGCGCAAGGGATTCAACGACGAGGACACTGACCACACGTATGTACGCTATTTTTTTAAACGCCGCCTTTCGTATGGGCAAGTGGATCTGACGCGACCGATTGCGGCCGATTAGGAACACGATCACGCTAGCCAGCTTCTTCTATCTGATCCACGAAGAGCCGCGCGCACTCACCAAGAGCATACTGCGTCTCGCTGGACCAGCGACGTCGCTGAAGGCACCACGGCTCACGTTCGACACGTACCTCCAATGCGTCGTGAGCTTTGCAACGTTCACGGAACCCGAGCTCTTCGAATACTTCTTTCAAGTGTACTGCGATAACGCCGTCGAGGCCGGCGGCATTCCTACGATGCATGCGATGGGCGAGAGCGACCTCACGAAGCTTGGCGAGGATCTGCAAGTGCTCCGCACAGCGTTTGCGGGCAACGTCCAGATCGCCACGGGCAACGCCGTCGCGGTCGTGAACCAAGGCGTTGTCACCGAAGGATCCTTGACGTTTGCCGACTTTGAGCGATTCTCGAGACAACACATGGTTGCCTTCTATCCGCTGCTCCAGATCCAACGCAACGTGCGCCAAGCCGGCGACCTGGGCGAAGCATTTTGGATCCAAAAGACTCGCGAGAAAGTGCACGTGCAGCGCCTGCTCGCGTACATGAAAGCGCACCACGGCTTCCAGCCGCCGCTGCCGCTTCGCGATCGCATAGTTCACTTTGTGCTGCAGCGGCCCACCACACAGACCCGCGTGCGCGCACTAGCCAAGCAACTCTACGCTGGGTGATATATTACTACAGTACTATTTTTCGCCTGGGTTTTCATCTGCATTTGGTTCTCCTATTTGCCGCCGCTGGCTCAACTCGAGCCCGTAGATCTCGGCCGCTCGCTTGCGCACGGCCATGACGTCGTCATCCACGAGACTCCAGAGCCGCTCACTGAGCGACAATTCCGGAATCGCCCCATAGTTGCGCCGCATGTGGCTGACCAATTCCTGAAGTTTGAGTTTCCGCGCCGCCAATTTGGACCATTTGCTCTCGCCCAACGTCGCCTTGCGGACGTTTTTCTGGAAATTACGTAGCGGGAAAAACGCCATGGGGAAGAGCTTGGCGAATTTCATAAATTCCCCGAGGTCCACGAGTCCGTCCTCGCTCACATAGCTGCCGCGCTTGCCACCGGCAGCGTCTTGGCCGCTGATCATATTGATGGCCATTTGCGTATTCTTGGGGAAGCTGAACTGCTTGCTCTGCATCTCCTTGCTCATCTTGGCGAACTCGTGCTCATCGAGCGAACCGGACCGGTCGGCGTCGTACAGGTCAAACGCGTATTGGTACACTTCTGGCGGCGTGAGCACGGCAAACGACACGACGCACAGCAAGAACTCGTCAAAGCTCATGAACTTTTGGTCCGGCGCGACGTTGGCGTACTGGAGAATGCCCTTGGTGAGCGGCCGCCGCTCTTCGCTGATGATGAAAAAGAACTCGGCCTGCGTGATCTCGCCACTGTGTGAAAGCACACAAACCCGAGCGAGCATCAGCAAAACGGTGCGTCTTCAGTCTAGGTTAAAGAGAGTGGACGCACGTGTGGTACATGTCGTTGTCGTCAAACTTCTTCTTCATCTTGCGGATATGCTGGAGCTTGAGGCCGACCTCATAGCAGAGCGTTTCGCAGCGTCGCGTCTGCACGAATATGTCATAATAGATGCCTTTGGCCGCCAGCTCGTTATCGCCGAGCGATCGCTGTTCATTCTTGTCGGCTTCACTGGCTGCATCGCCGTTCTGCTGCGAGTCGGTAAACGCAAGTTTACGCGATGGCCCGTCGAGCGGCTTTCGAGTGGGCGCGCTGCCCTGCTTTTCGTGCTTGGTTTTCGTGGGGGACGGAGTCCCGGCACTTGCGGGTCGAACGGCCGTTGCCGGCTTGGCCGGGCCGACGCCTGCAGACGCTGGTCGTGGTTTCGCTTTGGTGCCCGTGCTGTCGATCGGAGCTTTTGAGAGCTCTCCAATATCATTAAACTGGTCCTCGCCTGCTACCGCGACCGCCACCTTGACGCTCTTGGTTGCTTTTAGCGTGGACTTTGCTTTGCTTGCGGCCTTCTTCTTTGTCGTCCCGACAACAGACGTCGACGATGGAGTAGTACCCGCGCCACCGTCTTGCGGTTCGCCTGCTCTGGTCTTTTTCTTCTCTGGGGAGTCCTTTGCGGCCGTGAGATTGGCCGACTTTTGTCGCTCAAGATCGAAATCGAGTTTCGCGAGCTGCTGCGGTGCGCCACCTTTTCGCTTGGGCGACTCGCTCGACGCCGGTCGCGGCGGAGCCATGCCGGCGTTTCGCTTAGTGATTAAAGGGATCTGGAAGGGAGTAACCCATCAGCGAGTCAAGAAGGACCTACGGTCACACACCGAGACCGTGATCGGAGAAGCAGCTAAGCTGAACGGCAATTGGGGGGGCGGGGCATCTGACGCGGTAATGCAAAAATAGGTCGAAGGGTGCACCAGCCAGCCACGAACTGAGAGTTGACTACGGAGTAATCATCAAAGAGAATGGCTGTTTCCGAAGCCTGTCATCGTATGGGCACCGTAGAGTTCATCGAGGTTTTGATGACAGTACCGCAGGCGGCGGCACGGAATCAGTAACCTCAAACATGTTGGCTCGATACAAACGAAGCCATCTGATGCGTAATGGGTACATAACGATGACAATTGGGATAATCAAAATCTTCGTGTCTGAATTCACAATATCTGGTAGTACTACGGATATTCGTTTAAGTACGAACGAAGCGGACATGATGTGGCATTTTGGAAGGATTCGCAGTGATCCAACCCAACGCGACAAGAGCACGTCGAGGACCAAAATGCACCGACGCACAGTGCCCGGCGCCGGTGGACGCAGTGCCAACGGTTAGTACCAATAGATTCTCCACGTTCTCGCGCTTCGGACGATGTCTTCACCACCGTTTTGAGCGGAGTACAACCCTTATAATTGTCCTGCGCAAGTCCCGATTTGTATTAACACGCCACCTCGTTTTGTCGTCTAGACTCGGCACTGCAGCCGCGCGCTGGCGTAGACACCAACAGCGGACAAGAAGACCCCGCCATGGCACTAGCCAAGTCGTTTGCCGCGCGTGCGTGGCAGTCGCCCAAGGTCAAGACCGGTGTGGGTCTCTGGGCTGTCGGCATGTTCTTCATGCTGCTCGCGCCGGCACTGTACCAGCTCACGCCGGAGATGAAGCAAGAGTACGAGACGCGCATGGTGAACGCAGCGAATCTGCCTGGGTACCAAGAGGCCTATGCGAGTTACGCCGAGGCGCAGGCCCACACGGACGAGGCCAAAGTGTGGTTCTGGCGGTTCCGCGAGCCGTTCAACTCCATTGTACCCCAACGACAACAGGTCGCCGACAAGTGGCGCGTGGAAATGGAGCGTCTGGACGCCGTGCGTGAACAGAAAATGAAAGACGCCAAGGCGTTTGTCGGGCTCTGGTCGGATTTCGGGCTCGCTGAAGTGCGGCAACGCTTCTGGGACGCGTACGATCGCGGCAAGTTGTTTGCACAGCAGCAAACGTTCTACCACATGATCTTGCGCGTCTTTTCCGCGCGCGACGAAGACGTTGTGAGCACGATCCTCAACTGGATCTTTGTCGCGCTCATGAACTTTACCACGGGGCTGCTGGGCTCGCTCTTTTACTTTTTCTTTAGTCTCGTGTCGATGGTGTTCACGTACCAACCGGATCCGCTCAGTGGACTCGCGTTCATCGTCTTGGCCTTTGTCGGCGCCGCCAGTGTGATTGCATCGTACCTGATTGCGATCTACGGGATGGTCGCGAGCAGCGCCTACGTCGTGGGCAAGGTCCTCATTCGCGATGCGATCGAGCAAGAGCGACAGCAGCAACGCCTCCGCGGCCAGCAGTATTAGTATTATCGGAATACTGAGAACAGTACCAATCCAACATGATAATTCTCTCTCCGTTCTTCCTATCAATGCCGAAAGTTGTCTCAGCCAGCGCAGCTTAGAGCTTGGACCCGATGGTGCCGTACGCTGGCGTGTTTTTGTGGTCGGGCACGTCCAGGAGCGGGCCGAGCAAGTGCCAGCCGCCGTCCACGTGCATCGTCGTGCCCGTCGTGTACGCCGAGGCCGGCGACAGGTAGTAGAGCACCGCGGCCGAGACTTCTTCAACGCTGCCCACGCGCTTGGCGGGCGTGACCTTGTTAGCACTATAGTGGAAGAGATCCTCGCCACCTTCATAGTTGTCCGCGCCGCTGGAAAGCACAATGCCCTGTAGGACACATGCATTCAGTCAGTATGCAGAACCTAATACAACAGCAGACCAACCGTCCACATACGGGAGCAACATTGTTGATGCGAATGCCCGAGGACGCCCACTCGACCGACAGCGTCTTGCTCATGTTTTCGATACCGGCGCGTGCGGCGGCACTGTGGACCATGCCCGGGTACCCCTTGTCGATGACGAGAATAATGTTGACGATGCTGCCGCCGTGCTCTTTCATGTACGCGTCGAAAACCGTCTTGGTGACAATAAATGTGCCGTTCCTGATCCCACGCATGCACCAAGTGTCAGAGTCTCGTCACACGGAAGTTCACTTTGCGAAATCGACCGTACAGGTTGGTGCGCACGACGGCCTCCCAGCCCTTGAGCTTCAGATCCGATGCGTACGCGCGGAACTGGCCACCAGCTATACACACAGACAGGCAGCATTGGGGTATTCAGCATCTTCCACAGAGCAAGAAGTGACCCCAAGAGGCGTGGAGCTGTACCGTTGTTGACGAGGAAATCGATCTTCTTGTACTTGGCGAGCGTCGCCTGGACCATGTCGGCGACTTGTTGCGGGTCGCGGATGTCGCACTTGAGTCCGTAGACGAGACCGTCGGCGTTCTTCTTCCCCGCGCGCTTGAGCTCAGCGCGAATCTCGTTCGCGGTCGCTTCCACACGCTCCTGGTTACTGCACCAGACGACAAGTGTGACGGACGCATTCCTAGTAATCACAAGAACGGCACGAAGGGAACGTACCGCGCCGCGATGACGACCGCACAGCCCAGAGACGCCAACTCATGCGCAATGCATCGGCCGATGCCCGTACCGCCGCCGGTCACAAGAGCCTGTGCAGGATCATCCGAGCAAACTCAATCGGATTAGGCGAAGAGCTCCGCAGCTGTGGGGGACATAGAATGCAGAGACAATGCGCACCACTTTGCCCTGGAAGAGATCGCTGCGGAACACACTCGGGGCGCTCTCGGCACGAATAGACATGGTGCTTTAGTGGGAGTTCGTTGTGCACTGGTGCAATGAGAGGTTTGCCTTCCAAGATGTTGATGGCAACACTCTGTATCTCATGAATTTATCAACGGGGTTACGATATCAAATTATACTGATGCGTAACTTCAAGTGGCGCATTGCCCATGCAATTCAAAACTGAATTGCACTGAAGTATCTGAGTGGCGCTCCGTCACAAATGGCTACACTCTGGTTTGACCGTCGTCGACCAGGGCACCCTTAGAGCTTCGACACGGGCTTGGACGTGATCCGTCCGTACACAGGAGTGTTCTTGTGCTCCGGAATCTCAAAGATCGGACCGATCAAGCGCCAGCCGCCGTCCACATAGAGCGTCGTGCCAGTCGTGTAGGCCGACGCGGGCGACAAGTAGTGGAGCACGGCCGCCGACACTTCTTCGACACTGCCAACGCGCTTGGCACCCGTGTACTTGCGCGAAAATTCATGGAAAAGCTCCGCACCGCCGTCATAGTTGTCGGCACCGCTCGAGAGGATAATTCCTGGCGCAACACAGTTGATGCGGATCCCCGACGAAGCCCACTCGACAGCGAGTGACTTGCTCATGTTCTCGATACCCGCACGGGCGGCGGCGCTGTGCGACATCATCGGGTGGCCCTTTTCCGCGACCAAGATGATGTTCACGATGCTTCCACCATGGTCCTTCATCCACGAGTGGTACACTTGCTTGGTCACGATGAACGTGCCGTTCCTGAGGTCACATCGAGCTCGTTTTGTCAGCATCAGTCTCCATACATATCTTCGTACCAACGCCACCACAGGTACAGGTTGTTTCGGACGACTGCATCCCAGCCCTTGAGGTTGATCTTCGCCGCCGGCGCACGGAACTGGCCACCCGCTAATGTAAGGTGCAAGAGCTTTAGTCTCCAACTCTACACACATATATGACTGGTGAACGCACCGTTGTTGACGAGGAAATCGATCTTCTTGAACTTGTCCAACGTCGTTTGCACGAGCGATGCGACGCTCTCTTCGCTGCGGATATCGCACGGCAGCGCCAGCACCAAGTGGTCCACGTTCTTGTTCAAAATCCTGCCAACGTCGGCGCGGATCGCAGCCGCCGTCGCCTCGACGCGCTCAACCTTACTGGATAATAGGAGCACGACGGTGTCAGGGAATCACTCTGAGACTGGGGTCTTTCTCGCATTAAGAGAATCTCACCGAGCACCGATCACGACCGTACAGCCCAGCAGGACGAGCTCATGCGCGATTGACTTGCCGATGCCCGTGCCACCGCCAGTAACAATTGCCTATCGACTCAAAGCTCGACGCATCAGGCACCACAACCACTTCGCCACATCTACAGTATCGCAAAAGTCCCACGCACCACTTTGCCGTCGAAGAGCCCCGCGCGGTAAATGCTCTCGGAGTTCGCCGCTCGCATCGCCATGGTTCCGTGATGAAGCTCGTTTGACGAGTTGATGTTGGGCACAGAATTGATGCATCAACAGACGGGTTACAGTTCCAAAGTGTAACCCTCTCTCAAATGAATTGATTTGCAATTCAATATCAATTCTCTATCTTGAGCGATAATTTCTGTCTAGACTGATGATGGCTGGCGCGAAACGCTGCGATGCTTGGACTTCGTTTTTGCCTTTCACGAACAGACATGCGAGTCAGGAAGTGAGAAAAAGTTCACTACTATTGCATTACACGGGGGTATCCTAGTGCTGGCCGCCGACGGCAATGGCGCCGCTCTGAGCGATGATGGTCGAGTGGAGATCGTTGGCCAGCTTCTTTGTCGAACGCTTTTGCACAGTTTGCTCGATGGTCTGGAGCAGTTGAGGAAGCGTGGGAAAGTTCATCCTGCACAAAGTGGCAAGTCCATGATCGTCAGTAGGTATTCAAAGTATACAAACTCCAGCGGCCGGTTGAAACCTACCCACTCCAGGTGACCTGATCTTGAGCAAAGTTGAGGATCGCATAGATCGCGAACCGAACAATGTCTTCGTTGTCGTCTCGCATCATCTTCTCGAGGGCTTCGATGAAACGGTCCCGAAGAGATTGGAGCAACAAGTTTCGGTTGGCACTGTACTGGCAGTAGTCCTTCAGCTGCTTGGCTGCTTCGTATCGGGTCAATGCGTGTGAGTGGACCGACGTAATGTCTTCCACAAGAAGAACAAGATCCTGGACATCAACGGTCATCGATCCCGGAAACAGCTCGCCGGAGGACGACCAGCTCTCGAAAATATCGAAGCTGTGGGTAATCGTCAGTTGCTGGAGTAGCTTGGTTGGGCGTAACGAGAAACGAACCTGAAATCCGGGAGTTGAGCGAGGTCACGGTCGAGGTCGCGGCAGTCCTTGCGAATCTTATCGACAATCTCAAGAAACTGGACTTCATTGCCCTGATTGCAGATAGCGTGAGTACTTGCGACCGATTGAACCCATTTACGTTGTGTTGACATACATCTCGGAGGTTGAAGTCCACGCGGACGACGTTCTTCGATGAGATGCGGTGGAGCTGGATGTTGAAGATCACTTCTTCAGCGGCGACCATCGCGAATGCGTCAATCTGTGTAGTGATGAAGGCGTCATCATGATGGTCAGCAACTCGGCCATGTCCGTTGACCCCCACGATCGATCCAAAGGGTTGAGAGCTTGGGCGCCAAAGAGGATGGGGAGCTGAAACGTACGGTCCAATCAGGGTAGCACTGGTATTCTTCAACATGAGGCCGGATCGAGGCCTTGAGTTGGCGAAAGACATCGTCGGCCGGGGCGTCAGACTCGAACATGGGGTTCACTTCGTGGTAGTTCACCGCGAAGGATTCAGGAACGGGTCCAGTCGGCTCCAGATCGGGGGATCCCTTCGACTCGACGACGTTCGAGGGCGCAACAAACGGGCTCTCAGCGAATGCTGGAGTCTTGGTCTCGCTCTTCATCATCATCGGGTGGTACAACTCCTCGTCCTTCAAATACGGCGCCAACGAAAATGGGTGAATAATACCCGGACATGACGACCACTCGAGCGCCAAACGCGCGGGAGGACGCCTAGGAGACGGAAGATAATCGAATCGACTTACCAGGGCGTCAAATCCAGCGCCGACAAACGCTGTAGAGCCCATATCTGGGGCTCGGCGATACGTGACTTCGTCACCATAGACGTCGAAGTCGTGAAGGTTCTACGGCGTCAAATCCGACGGGAAGGGTGTCAAAACAGCGTTTAGCGACAGCTCCATCCAACAGACTTCAGTACGTCGACTTTACCTCGTCTAGGACGAACTCCTCGCGCTGTTTAACCTCGTCAATCCATTCATCTTCCTCGTGGTCTCGCCCTGCCATCTCCAACGTTTCAAGTGCGTTTGGGGCAGTCTTTTGCAACAAATGCCAGCGTTATCTAACGCGTAAAATACAGCAGTTGAAAATTCCTTCTCGGGTACATTCCGAAACGGGCCGGCGCTGGCTCTCCATCCGGATCTGGGTTCTCTACCCACCCCAGAACTCGACCCATTCTGTTTCGAACCCGGCCTGAATGCGAAAGCTTCTTCCTCTTTCTCTTCTTTCTACCATAACCAGGTGGATACACATCTTCATCTCCAAATCCAGTCGTGATATTCTGTAAAGTTGAACTTGGACCAATGAAAACACTCGGATTGTTAAACAGCAACATACCCTGTTTTGATCGAATACGTGTCCTACTGCTTCAACATTGAAAACGAGGTTGGTCATCCCTCCTCCCTTCTCGCCCGGCGGAATGCGAGGGGGGATCATGACACCTGCAATTCGCATCCAGCAGGGGGGAATCCATTTGGCGTCATTCCCTCCCCTGCGCATTGGATCCCGACCTCCTCCACCGCCGCAATGTCGCCCAGCCCCAGTCCGTCGCCCTCTGTGCCTGCCGCCGTCGACGCGACGGCGCTCGCTCCCGCGGCCGCGTCGTCGCCGTCTACTGTGCGCCGCGATCTGCTGCTCTACGTCAATGGTAACCGCGTCCACGTGCCCGAGCGTGACGTGCACCCGGAGCAAACGCTTCTCACGTTTCTGCGCAAGGCGCTCCACCTCACGGGCACGAAGCTCGGCTGCGGCGAAGGCGGCTGTGGCGCCTGCACAGTCATGGTGTCGAAATGGGACGCGTCAGCAAATGCCGTGCGCCACTTCTCGGTCAATTCGTGCCTCACACCGGTGTGTGCCATGGACACGTGCGCCGTTACCACGGTTGAGGGCGTCGGCCAACTCACGGGTGGAAGCGGCGACGCCACGGGGTTGCACCCCGTGCAGCAAGCGATCGCCGAGTCCCACGGCTCGCAGTGCGGGTACTGCACACCGGGTTTTGTCATGGCGCTGTATGCCATGGTCAAGCAGCGCGAGGCGGGGCGCCACCTCACGATGGAAGAGATTGAGCACGGCATGGACGGCAACCTGTGTCGCTGCACGGGGTACCGGCCGATCCTCGATGCGGCCAAGTCGTTTGGTGTCGATGCGGTCGAGTCCAAGTGCAAGGGCAACTGCCCGGGCTGCCCAAAGCAGGGCAGTGCCCCCGTGGACATTGAGGATATGGGGGCGCCAATCCACGAAGCCGGCGTGCAGCAAGTCAAGAGCTGCTCCTCCAACAAGATCCGCTCGCTTGCCAAGAAGTGGGAAGGCAAGCTCCAGCAGAAGCCATCCACCAACGAGTTTCCATTGGAGCTTCAAGAGAAGGCACTTCAGCCTGAGTACTTGCAGATTGACGGTGAGACCGTGCAGTGGTTTGCGCCCATCACGCTCCCCCAATTACTCGCGCTGAAATCGCAGTATCCGAGTGCCAAGATTTCGGTGGGCAATACGGAAATGGGCATCGAGACCAAGTTTAAGCATCTCAAGTACGTCCACCTCATCAATGTCAACCGCGTCCCGGAGCTTACGGCCATGGCTCAAGTCGATGCCAGCGATGTGATCCATCAAAGTGTAGAGGCGCCTGGATTTGAAGGTGTCAAGTTTGGTGCTGCCGTCACGCTGACGGAAGTCAAAGACTACCTGACGGATCTCGTCCAGAAACTACCGGCCCACAAAACCCACACGTTGACGTCCATCATCAACATGCTGCAATGGTTTGCGAGCACTCACATTCGCAACGTTGCGTGTCTCGCCGGAAACCTCGTGACGGCGAGTCCGATCTCGGACATGAACCCACTACTGGCGGCGATGAATGCCTATGTCGAGATCCGCTCGGCCGAGCAAAGCGCGAGCCGGTTCGTAAACGTGCGGGACTTTTTCGTGGCGTACCGCAAAGTGGATTTGGCACCGACCGAGGTCGTGACGACTGTGTATGTGCCATTCACGAAGCGCTGGGAGTACATGCTGCCATTCAAGCAGGCCAAGCGTCGCGAGGACGACATCTCGATTGTCACGGGTGGCATTCGTGTTGCGTTGGCTCCCTCGAATGAGAATGGGTGGCTGATCCAGAATGCTTCATTGGTGTACGGCGGTATGGCACCAGTCACCAAGGCGGCTGTCGCAACGGAGGCGTTTCTCGTGGGCAAGCCGTTCAACACGGAGACCATTGATGCCGCCTGTGACATAATCCACGCGCAGGATTTCATCTTGCCGACGGGCGTCCCAGGCGGCATGGCGCGGTACCGAGAGAGCTTGTGTGCGAGTTTTCTCTACAAATTCCTGGTCGCGACGACCAAGATCCTTGGAGAGGATTGTCATAACGACACAGCTGTCCCAGTTCCGCAAGCCATTGCGACCGACGTACAGTCCGCGGCCGAATCCTTCCTACTGAAGACACGCGAGCCAGCGAATGGTATGCAGACCTACGGCCTGGAGTCGGGCGGTCTCCTGACGTCGCAACACAAACCTGAAGGAGATGAAGCCAAGGCCCCGCGTGGGCCCGTGGGGGATCCGCTAATGCACAAGTCGGCGTACCCGCAGGTCTCAGGAGAGGCGTTGTACACCGACGACATTGCGACCACGCCTGACACGCTCCACGCCGTCTTTGTGCTCTCGACATGTGCCCACGCACTCATTCAGAGCATTGACGCGAGCGAGGCACTGGCGATGAACGGCGTTCGTGGGTTCTTTGATGCCTCAGTGTTTGAAACGCATCGCCTTGGCTCGAACAAGATCGGTCCTGTGCTCAAGGACGAAGAGTGCTTCGCCTCGAAAGAGGTCGTTTGTGTGGGCCAGCCCATTGGCATGGTTGTTGCCGACTCGCACGAGCTCGCCACCGAAGCTGCCGAAAAAGTGAAGGTCGTCTACGAGGAGCTACCTTCAATCATTACGATCCAAGACGCGATCCAAGCTGAATCCTTTTTCGCAGGGGCGCACATCATCGACTGGGGCAACATCGAAGAAGGCTTTGCGCAGTCGGATGTCATTTTGGAAGGCGAGTTTTCCATGGGTGGCCAAGAGCAGTTTTACTTTGAGACCAACGTCGCGCTATGCACGCCCTCGGAAGGTGGGATGAAGGTTGTGAGTTCGACACAGGCCGCGACCAAGACGCAGGTACTCGTCGCACGTGTTCTGGGCATTCCCGAGAGCCGCGTCGTGTCCACGGCCAAACGCATTGGTGGCGGCTTTGGCGGCAAAGAGACCCGCACTGCCTTTGTCTCGTGTGCCACGGCCATCGTGGCAAAACTTCTCAAGCGACCCGTGAAATGTTTACTAGAACGCCACGTTGACATGCTCGCGACCGGCGGTCGCCACCCGTTCTACGCGAAATACCGAGTCGGCGTCAAGCTAAACGGTCTTCTGCAAGCGCTCGAAGTGGACCTCTACAACAATGCCGGCTACTCTTTGGATCTGTCGATGGCTGTCATGGATCGCGCGCTGTTCCACTGTGACAATGCCTACAAAATCCCCCATTTGCGTGCGACGGGGCGCGCCTGCAAGACGAACATGCCGACTAACACGGCCTTCCGGGGCTTCGGTGGACCGCAAGGACTTGCGGTCGCTGAGACGTACATGGACCACATCGCCCGGACGCTCGCGATCGCGCCTGACCAGTTACGAACGCTCAATATGTACCGCAGTGGTGACGTGACTCATTTCGGCCAGCCACTTGAAAGCGACTTTGACTTGCGTTCTCTCTGGGAGCGGTCCATCACCAAGAGCGACTTTGTCAAGAAGCGAGAGGAAGTTGAGACGTTCAACAAGCTCCACCGATACAAGAAGCGCGGCGTCGCGATCCTCCCGACCAAGTTTGGGATCAGCTTTACGGCCAAGTTTATGAACCAGGGCGGCGCGCTGGTCCACGTCTATGTCGACGGCAGTGTGCTGATCTCCCACGGCGGCATTGAAATGGGCCAGGGGCTCCACACCAAGGTGATCCAGGTCGCGGCGCGGGCGTTTGGGATTCCACATGACCTCGTCCACATTGAAGAGACGTGCACGAGCAAGGTTGCCAACACACAGCCGTCGGCGGCGTCCATGAGCACGGATCTGTACGGCATGGCGACGCTTGACGCGTGCGAACAGATCCTTGCGCGACTCGAACCGATCCGTCAGCAGCTCGGACCCGACGCGACCTTTGCACAGGTTGTGCACGCTGCCTACTTCTCACGGATCGACTTGACGGCGCATGGGTTTTATATCGTGCCCAAGGACCGGTGCGGCTTTGATTTCGCCAAGACTGTCGCCGAGAATGCCGCTGAAGGCACAGCCTTTAATTACTTCACAACCGGCGTGGCCTGCACCGTGGTTGAGCTTGACGTGCTCACCGGTGACTTCCACATGCTCTCGGTCGACGTCGCCATGGATCTCGGCGCGAGTATCAATCCAGCGATTGATATTGGCCAGATTGAAGGGGCGTTCATGCAGGGCTTTGGGCTCTTTGCGATGGAAGAGCTCGTGTGGGGCGACGACGGCCACCCGTGGGTCAAGCGCGGCCACCTCTTTACGCGCGGCCCTGGGGCTTACAAGATCCCAAGCGCCAATGATTTGCCGGTGGATTTCAACGTCTGGCTCGACAGTGGCAAGAAGAACCCGTTCGCCGTCCATTCGAGTAAGGCCGTGGGTGAGCCGCCGCTGTTTTTAGGGGCGAGTGCATTCTTTGCCGTGAAAGAGGCCATCTATGCGGCCCGTCATGATGCTGGCCGTGAAGGATACTTTGAGTTGCGGTCACCAGTGACGCCCGAGCGTGCGCGCATGGCCTGTGGCGACCACTTGCTGCAGAAACTGTTTGAGACACGAGGCGAGAACTTGGAGAGGTACCAGCCGAGCGGCAGCTTCTAGAGGATACCGGCAGGAGGCACTGACCGACGTCCTCATGGCCTGAAATGGATGTCGATGTCTTTTTTCTTCGAGGTTATTGAATCAATCCAAAATCCCTCTTCTCATGAATGTAGCCATACCCAATCGCTTGCTGAACCCAACATATCGAATGTTGAAGTCTCGTCACCTAAAGATTCATTGGCGTCGTGTTCCAATACAAAGCGTCATACACCTTGACGACCAACTGAATCTTGAGTGGGTCCCCTCGATATGGTCGAGCAGCTCCCGCGCTGGACTCAAGCGCATCGCGTGCTTGTATCCACTGTATGAGCGTGTGACTTTGCGTCCCGCATGCAACGAGGGTTCTTGAAGCAAGGAGACCTTGGGTCCAGCCAGGGCGACACCATTTTATTCTTTGTCCACACTTTCTGCCCCACTCGACATTCTTCTTCTCTCTCAGTGAAGACTACTTCCTCCCCCCGACTTTCTCCTCTCATCATGGCCGTCGCGCTCGGTCTCTCGACTTCACGGCAGCTTCTCTCGCTTGCTGCCGACGCGACCTGCAAGTCCGGTCTGCTCGACTGCAATACCTTGTCGGGGTCTCGATCCCCTTCCTCGCTCACGGTCTGCGCGCCGTACGACGGCAAGTATGTCGACACGGAGAACAATTACTGGCTGCTCATCGCGTCAGCCGCCATGGCCGCCGTCTTTGCGTTTGGCATTGGCGGCAACGACGGCGCCAACGCCTGGGGCACGACCATCCACTCGTTGGCGATCCGCCTGCGTCCCGCAGTCCTGCTCGCTGGCATCTTTGAGATTCTTGGGGCCACCACGCTCGGCTACGGCGTGTCGTCGGCGATCCAGACGGGCATCTCGGACGTGACAGACAGCGACTGCTTTGCGTGCGGGAGATGCGACTCGTCCATGACGCTCTACTACACGGGCATGCTCGCGGCATTGATCGGCGGCTCCGTGTTTCTCCTCACGGTCACGTACTTTCGCATGCCCGTGTCCACGACCCACACGATCGTCGCGGCCGTGTTGGGTATGACGGTGGCGTTCCACGGCTTTGGCTGCATCAAGTGGGGGTGGTACCACCTCGGCGGCATCATCGCGTCGTGGGTCATCTCTCCGATTCTCAGCGGCGTGATCTGTCTCGTCGTGTATTACGCGACCCACATCTTCGTTTTCCAGGCCGAGAGCCCGCGCACGCGCACGTACATGGCTATCCCGCTGCTCTACTTTGTCGTCGTGTGGGTCATGGCGTTTCTCGCCATCATCAAGGCGCCGACCACAGAAGACACGTCCCGCTGGAAGGCCGTGTGGATCTCCACCATGATCGCCGGCGGCGTCGCGCTGCTCGTTGCGGTCGTGCTGCTGCCGCATCTAAAGCGGAACCTGCCGTCCGTGAACCCCAAGAACAAGCTCGACATGGAGCGGCTCATGAAGAGCGACGCGCTCAAGGCCGCCGGCTACGACACGGTCCAGACGCCTGCGGTGGGTGAGCCCGACGGCGATCAGGCCAATGGCCGCAGCTCGGACGATTTCGGCATGAAGCGCGCGTCGGATTCGTACTTAATCGAAGAGCAAGACCGTGCCTCGCTCATGGTCGTCGCCGAGTACGAGCTCTTGACGGAAGAACAGCAAGACGCCATGTGGATGTTCAAGTATGTACTGATTTTGGTCGCGTGCCTGCAGTCGTTCGCTCATGGCGCCAACGACACGGCCAATGCCACGGCCGCATTCGAGGCCGTACGCAACGGGTTCCGTCATGGGTACACTGACTGCGCCGTGCCCGAGACGCCGTGGTGGGTCATGCTGCTGGGCAGCGCCGCGCTGGCCGTTGGCATTTACGTGTGGGGTTACCGCGTCATGAAGACGGTCGGGCGGAACATTGCGATCGTCAATTTCCACCGCGCCTTCTGTACGGAGTTCGCCTCGTCGCTGACCGTGGTCGTCGCGTCGATTTTGAACTTACCGGTCTCGTCGACGCACTGCCAAGTGGGCGCCGTCGTGTTCGTGTCGATGGCCGCGGTCGAGTGGCGCAAGATCAACTGGAGTCTGCTGCTCAGCGTGCTGCTCGCGTGGATTCTCACGCTGCCCGTGTCGGCACTGCTGGCGGCGCTGGCCGCGTATCTCTTGAAATACGCCGTCAAGGCGTAAGGCTACGTAGTGAGTCTTATTCCCCATCAATCATGGAGCTGTTCATTCAAAGTGGCCCAGGTCACACAGAGTTCAGATGGTGTGGGACACTTCAACTTGAAGCGATGACGCGGCAAGAAACCCACACGTCGAAATTCTGCAAAAACCGACGTGAAACAGATGACTTCTGTGTTGGGAATGGAATCAAATCCAACAGGTTTTAAACAGCGGCGCTGAGTTGGCGAGATGCTGGACCACTCGATAGCCCAGTGATTCCAACACTTCGAACAAAACTGTTTAAAACAATGTTTGAAGTAGGAGGTATCCTTCCTCGATCTCCGAGAAAAAGAGGGTGAGGTGCAAACGTGACGCGAAGGGGTGCGTCGTGGTTTTGGCGTTTCCGTTGTTGGTGTTGGTTTTTCCAACTTCCAACACTATCGTCATTCCCCATTCGGAAACGCCCCCAGCATATTCCTCCCTACGGACCTCTCCTCAGAATGCTGTCACCCGCGCTTCTCAAGACTGCGGCCAAGCGCAGCAGCGCGCGCGCCTCGAGCCAGCTCCTCCACTCGCAGCTGTTCATGGCCTCCTCCACGGCGGGCCCGCAGATCCAGACGCGTAGCTTCGTCTATGGCCCGCTCTACAAGCTCGCCAAGAAGATGATGCCGCGCATGTCCAACACGGAAAAGGCTGCGCTCGAGAGCGGCACGGTCGGTTTTGACCGCGACATTTTCTCGGGCTCGCCGCAGCTCTCGGCGCTCGACAAGTACTCGGCCAAGCTCAGTCCCGACGAGCAGAAGTTCATGGACACGGAAGTGCAGCAGCTCTGCGAAATGCTTGACGACTACCAGATTGTCTCGGACCAGGATCTGCCGCTCGAGGCCTGGAACTTTATCAAGGAGAAGGGATTCCTCGGTATGATTATCCCCAAGTCATACGGCGGCTTGCAGCTCTCGGCCCATGGCCACTCGATGGTCGTGACTAAGATTGCCACGCGCAGTCCCGCGGCGGCCGTGTCGGTCTGTGTGCCCAACTCGCTTGGCCCCGCTGAACTGCTGCTGCGCTATGGCACGGAAGAGCAGAAGAGCTACTACCTTCCTCAGCTCGCGACGGGCAAGCAGCTGCCGTGCTTTGGTCTGACGGGTCCGTCGTCTGGCTCGGACGCTGCGGCGATGCGCGACAAGGGCGTCGTGTGTGTCGAGAATGGCGTGCTGGGCATCCGTGCGTCTTTCCACAAGCGGTACATTACGCTCGCGCCCGTGGCGACTTGTGTCGGCCTCGCGATTGATGTGTCGGACCCCGAGGGACTGCTCAAGGGACTGGGCCACGCCGGCATCACGGTCGCGCTGCTCGAACGCGACCACCCGGGCTTGCAGATGGGCAGGCGCCACGACACGCTGTCGGTGCCGTTCCTGAACGGCCCCGTCACGGGCGAGGACGTGTTTATCCCCATCGACAAGGTCATTGGCGGTCAAACGCGCGTGGGTTACGGATGGAACATGCTCATGGACTGCCTGGCCGAGGGCCGGTCGATCTCGTTGCCGGCGTCGGCCTGTGCCGGTGCCAACCTCTCGGTGAATGCCGCCGGTGCGTACGCGCGCGTGCGCAAGCAATTCAAGGTGCCGATCGCGACGCTGGAAGGCATCCAAGAGCAGCTCGCAGTCATGGCGGCGCAGACGTTTATCATGAAGAGCGGCCAGCACATGGTTAACGCCATGATCAACCAGCACGAGCAGCCCGCCGTGATTTCCGGGGTCTGCAAGCAGCAGATTACAGACCGCGGCCGCGACACGGTCCTTCGTGCTATGGACGTGCTCGGTGGCGCCGGCATTTGCCGTGGGCCCAACAACTTCCTCGCGGGCGTGTACACGTCGCTGCCAGTTGCTATCACGGTCGAGGGCGCCAACATCTTGACGCGGTCGCTGATCATTTTCGGACAGGGACTCACGCGTGCGCACCCGCACTTGTACGAGCTCATCAAGACGATCCAGCACGGCGACGATATCGCCGGCTTTAAGCGCGAGGTGGGACACCTTATCAAGCACGGCATCGCGAACACGACCGGCTCGCTCGCGAGCGTCGTCACGCGCTCGCGGTCCAAGAGCGATGTACTCGCACACTACGAATCGCAAATGTCGAAGCTCGCCAAGAACTTTGCGCTCACGTCCGACTTGGCTTTGGTGCTCGGCGGCAAGCTCAAGTTTGCCGAGATGATTTCCGGTCGCTTTGCCGACGTCTTTTCGAGCATCTACTTGGGTTACTCGGCCATGTGGTTTTACAAGAACAACCGCCACGTCGAGGGCATTGATGTCATCTTTGACTATGCCATGGCGCAGCTGTGCTACGAAGCCCAGGAAGGACTCTTTGGCATCCAGAAGAACTTTCCTGTGCCCGGAGTGGGCGGTCTCATGCGTGGGCTCACGTTTCCCACGGGCCGCGTCTACGAGATGCCCAATGACAAGCACATGAAGCAGGTCGCCGATCTCATTTCTACCGATTGTGCCGTGCGCGACATGCTCTCAGAGGCCGTGTTTGTGTCCAAGGAGAATCCCACGGACCGCGTCGCGCTGCTCAATGCGACGGTCGGCAAGGCCGTCGAGGCCGACAAGATTCTCGCCAAGCTGCGCAAGGACAAGCGCACGGCCACTGCGGACGAGCAGAAGCTCATTGACGAAGTCGAAGCCGCGCGCGAGCTGATCATCCAGGTCGACAGCTTTGAAGGCTTGGGTGCCGAAACGCGCCAGCCCAAGGGGTACATGCGCCCGGCCATGATCGGCAGCATCATCCACGACCGCCAGACCAAGAAGAACTAGATTCAAAGAGAGTACACCGAACCGCCGGGCGAAACGCCATAGAATTCCCCCCGCAAACGGTTGTACAGATTCGAAGAAAGAACGTATTAATGAGGCTATGATTCCGCACACACCTGGTTCGAGTCTGGACGTTGTCGACGTATTATAGTGGCAGGCTCTTCACTCTCTCTCTCTCTCAGCCATGGCGTAAAAGTAGTACGGTAGTGCTAGTAGTTAAATCCAGTAGCAAGTCTCTCCGCTCACCATCACCGTCTCGTTTCCTTTATGGGTTCTGCCGTGGTTACGTTACTTGTTCCCCACACTCTCTCTTTCTAGTTTTGCTTGACGACTTTTTCCGTCGTCTGCTGCGCGCACCGGACGAACGCGTCGGCCACTTGTTTGCACTGGAGCAGGTCACTCTGCTTGTCGCGATAGCACTGCAGACACGCGTCGCGCTCCGACGCGCACTGGACGTCGCCGAGGGGCGCGCGGTAGTTTTTCTGGTTGAGCTGCTGCACGAGCTGCTTGACCTTGCTGTCCTCGCGGGCCTCCTGCTCCTTGGCGAGCTGCGCGAGCTTGGCCGAGTCGGTGGCTGTCGACTTGCTGTCGTCAGTCTCGACGTTCTTCTTGTAGTCCTCTGCTCCCTGTTGTTCATCCCACCACCGCCAAACAATTAGCCATCCATCCGCACGGCTCACCAAGCAGTAAACACCATTCACCTTCAAGTACGCTTGTCGCAGCTGCTCCTTGAACGCCGCCTCCTGTCTACAGACACGCAATAGATCCCAGACTCAGTATTCACGGGTCGCGACGACGTATCGTGTCCAAGGGAAACCAACATACTCGGGTGTGAGCAGCGGCAGCTGCGGCCCGTCCACCTCGGTCTTGCCCTGCTGGAGGTTCTGGATCTGGTCCCGCAGTGCCGGCGTGATGGAGATCGTGCTCTCGACCCGGCCGTCCTGCTCGGCGTCCGTGTGCAGCTCCGTCTGGACGTCCGACGTCTCTACGCGCGATTGCTTCCCGCCCATGGTCCTTGTACCGATGCTGATCCTGGGGACTCGCGCTCACGAACCTCACGTCAGATTTCCGCAACAGACAGGTCGTACCGGTACAGCACCGGTTTTCTGCGTAAATACCGGTTCAGCAACCCATGTCTATGTGAAGATTACATACTGTGAAAACTCGTATAGTAGCTCATCCATTGGGACGATATCCTGTGAAATTCGATAACGTGAACCGTTACGATGGCTGACACTCCTCACAGTGAACAAATCACATTCTCTAGTACTTTTCCCCTCTAAAGTCGATTATATATCCACTTCAGGATATTCTTCCGATGAACACACGTCGCAGATAAATCAGAGTTGAAGATGGCGCGAGCAGCGCAAACTTGTGGACGAGTCCATGGCAAAGCAACGCACTGCGTGGGTTGAGTTTACGGCTCTCTGAATGTCCTATACAGAGGCAATGCGGGTGGCGTGGCGTTCCGCTTTCGCGCATTGATCATCAGTTCTTCTTCTCCTCCCTCTCTGGCGTTCCGCTTTCGCGCATTGATCATCAGTTCTTCTTCTCCTCCCTCTCGCTCATCCCAAACTCCCCACAAGCTTCCAGCGGATACTCCACCCACATGCGCCACGACCGAGGTCTTGTGAATGCAATCGGCGTCTGTATCGGCGTTGCGCTTCTACCATTCGCTCTCCACTTCAGTCGGACCTGGCTGCACTCTGCAGATGACGACAACGATGACGACCAAGCCGGCGACGACGACGACCAAGACGAAGATTGGAACCAAAACGTCTTGATGGAGATTGCCCACTGCCAGAACGACGCTCAAGCGCAAGACGAAGACGATGGTGCTGACGACACACACTTCTTTGGGCTCTGGCTTTGCCCATACATGCTTCTGTCGTCAGCTCGCTTCAATGACGCGGACGACAACGACGTCGATCTCACAGTGGCGCAACGTACGATGATGGACGCGATTGCCGAGAGCCTTGACCTCCAAGAAGGTATGAGCGTCCTCGAGATCGAATGCGGGTGGGGCGAGTTTGCTCTCTATCTCGCGAGGTTCCACGGTGTCCTTGTCACAGGATACTCTCGCCTTGGTACTCGCGTCGATGAGGCAACGCGCCGAGCCCAAGATGCGGACGTCGAGCTCCACACAGTGCAGTTTGTGCACGGAGAAGTGAATGAAGGGATCGGCACATTTGATCGCATCATTCGCATCGCACTATCGGAGCACGAGACGCCCGTTGCTGAAGAGCTGTACGGGAACCTTCTCGCAGACGGCGGCAAAGCACTCGTTCACCGCGCCGTATTCTCCGATGAAGACCATACTGCGCTGCCCAACGATAACGCTCGATTTGCCATTGCCCGCGAGGATATCACAGATAGCTTCTCGCAAACGGTGCGCTGCTGGTCAGACAATCTCGTCGCACGCGAACGTCAGGGCGACCTCGAAGGCTTCGAGGCGAACACGGACGCGTGGCACATCTACTTGAATCACTTGTCCCAGGAGCTCCAGATTGGAGAGCGCGGCGTGGAACAAGTCGTCTACACGAAATTGCCACCTCCGGTACGCGCGGTACAAGCGGTTGCTCGTGGTGACATGCACTCGCGAGATGGTCGTGCCGTGGCCCGCTCGCATTCAGTCCCTGCCGCCATGTGACAACACCAGCATCCTCCGCCTCGGTTCTCGTGGTGGCACGTGTCGTTCGCGTGCGGCCCGCCTGTCGGTCTGCAGTGAATGGGAATGATGACTGGGGCCTTTACCCACTTCCTTCTCTCATCGTGTCGAGCCATCTTCGCCAGGGAAAGCGTATCCAAGATCCCTGGCAACAGTTGTGTGCCACGTCAGGTGGGGGGAGGTATTTTTGTGTGGGCTTCAAATCAGGCAAATCAGGATCAGGCTTCTACCTTCATCTTCATCCAATCACACCCACTAAAAAGGCTCATCGCCTTCATAAAAAGTATTTTAGTCCCGTCAAATCATGATTTTTTGAGGTGTTCAATGACTTCTGCGACGGCCGGTGATGGTGGGAGATCGCCACGTTGTGACCTCGATGCAAGTTAGTCATGCTGCTAATACAATGCATGTATCAGGTCATCCCACATTCTATGTAGACCCGATACAGTTACGTATACTGATTTAAGTTTCGTTGCGCATCCTTGCTCGGTCTTGGCTACGCTCTTGTGGCCAATTAGAGGACCGCTGATGGCTTCGGTCTTTGACCGGCCATTCTGGACCAGCGGCTACGCACGCATCCCCCTCTTCCCTCCTAACGCTCCCTCTGGTGGACTCACGTTGGTGGAACCTTGGCGCAGCGAAGTCTGTCGTGTATACACTCACTGGCGCGTGCCTTTGGATCCCTCACTTTCGTCCTCGCCCGGTTGGCCACACAAGACCCAAGTCCCGCCTCTCTTCTTCTCCATGTCGGCCAAGCAGCAGAACACGGCGCTCGTCGCGGCCTCGGCCGTCGCCGGCGTTGCGCTCGGCTCGCTCTTGCTGCGCAAGGCGCTCAAGCCCGTGCTCAACTACCGCGCCGCCAACTTTATCAAGCAAATGCTCGCCGACGCCAACATCATCGTGGGTCGCGACATGTTTGTCCACGACGACGAGATCTTCCTCGACTGGGTCAACCGCGGCATGCTCGCGATCGGCGAGTCGTACATGGCCAAGAAGTGGGAGGCCATCATTCCGCTCGACGAGCTGCTCACGCGGCTGCTCTTGCTGCCTGTGGAGAAGAAGCGCAAGCTCTTCAAGTCGTGGAACTCCAAGCTCATCGGCCTGGGCGCGCACATTTTCAACTACCAGTCGCCGTCGCGGGCGGGCATTGTCGGTGCGCACCACTACGACATTGGCAACGACTTCTTCAAGCTCTGGCTCGACCCGTACATGCAGTACTCGTGCGCGTACTGGAAGGGCATTTCCGACATGTCGGACCTCGACAAGGCCCAGGAGCAAAAGCTCCACATGATTGCCCAGAAGCTCAAGCTCGAGCCGGGCATGCGCGTGCTCGAGATCGGCTGCGGCTGGGGTGGGCTTGCGTGCTTCCTCGCCAAGAACTATGGCGTCCACGTCACGGGCATTACGATCTCGAACGAGCAGCTCAAGGGCGCCCGTGAATGGGCCGCCCGCGAAGGCGTCTCGCACCTCACGAGCTTTGAGTACTGTGACTACCGCGAGATGAAGGGCCAGTTCGACCGCGTCGTGTCGATCGCCATGCTCGAGGCCGTGGGCTACAAGAACATGGACCACTACTACCACGTCATTGAGCGTTGCCTCAAGGACGGCGGGCTCGCGCTCGTGCACTCGATCGCCGCGAACCGCTCGCTCAAGATCCCGAACCAGCTCTGGATCCTCAAGTACATTTTCCCCAATGGCTTCTTGCCGTCCATGGCGCAGATGCTGCTCTTCACGGAGCGCAAGCTCGTCATTGAAGACGTGCACAACTTGGGCCCGGACTATGACAAGACGCTCATGTGCTGGAACGAGCGGTTCCAAAAGTACCGCGCCGACGGCACCATCAAGCGCCCCGATGTGTTCAACCGCATGTGGGAGTACTACCTCATGTACTGCGCCGCCGGCTTCCGCGCGCGCACGATCCAGCTCACGCAGATCGTGTACTCCAAGAAGCGCTACGAGCGTTACGACACGTCCAGATAAGTCGCGCGCGTGTCCGCCGTCCGCATGTGACGCATGCTGCCGTGTGCGTCGCCGGACGACGCGACAGCGGAGCGATTCCACCGAGTCTTTCTGCTTGATGTCATCACGGAGAAGGAGAAGACGCTGCGCATTGTAGATACAGTCCAGTTTCACCATACAGGAGAAAAGATATATTGAGAGAAAAAAAGAAACAAAACACCACGTCACGAGTCTCCCTTCGCTTTGGCTGTGGTGGGTGAAGATACTCTCGTCTCCTCGCTGCTGCTTTACGTTGGCTCGACGTACTCTGGACACATGCACAGCCCGCGATCGTACTCGGCGCCGACGAGGAACTCAATGTCGGGCACCGACGACGTGATTCGATAAATCTATCGAGAGGAGCACAAACCGAGCGTCAGTCGGGAACGACAGCAGCATCCATCCACAGTGATGTTCTCCTACCTTGTGGGATCCCCACGTAATGTACCCTGTGATGGACGCGTTGATACGGAAGACCAACGCATTGCGGCGGAAGTCGTTCCACAGTGCAATGCCCTCGGTGTACCCTGGATCTAACTTGATGGGCGCGATCACGTCGCTGATCGCGCCGGCCTTGGCCTCCCACGAGTGGTTCAGGTTCCACTGGCCGATCCACGTAGTGTTGTGGTAAATGTCTGCTTTGCCCTGCTCCAGCACAAAGCCAAAGCGGTTCTCGTTGATCACACTGATCAAGACATCGTACTCAATCTTGGGGCTCAGCGTGCGCAGACTCTGGAGAATCGACTCCCACTCAAACTCGCGGTTGCAGACATTGTAATCGGGCATGCGCGGGTAAAACATGAGCGCGACCACCGTGACGACGATGAGCGCGGCAATCCAGAACAGGCGAAACACCACGCGCCGCATCGACACGCCCTCGCTGTAGAAGTAGACACAGCCTCAGTTGGATGCAGGAGAGAGAGAATGTCAGTAGGCTTACCGTTCACGGCTAAGGTTCAGTCGCTCGAGCGTGGCGTCGTCCATGTCTTCTTCAAACGTCAGTAAATGCTCGCGGTCTTCGCTGCTGTCGTCGCTGAGCAGTGGCTCGGTCTGCGTCGGCGACAACTGGGCCTCGTCCGTCCTACCCGATCAACCCACATCGTCAGGAATCTTCGCTTAAATACGCTCCCTCATGACCATTTAACGTACCGCAGCGTCGGTTGCGACTTGCTCTTCTTGCTTTTGCGCGCCGCCGCGGCAGCCATGGCTGCTTGGTGCTCGCTGCGGCGCTTCTTGGACCGGAGAAACACCGAGCAGATCGCCGAGATGCCGCAGAGACAGCACGTCATCGTGACGACGAGACAGAGCACAGCAATCACGACCGACGGCGGTGGACCATACCCCACGTGCTGAGGCTCCTTGCGTTCGCAGTCCTCGAGGTGGTGGCACTGGGAAATGCCCGTGACACAGCCCGTGATCGAGCCGATGGCGTGGCACTTGAAGTCGAACTCGCAAAAGTGGCACGCGTAACTGGCGGCGAGACAGTCGTCGCACGTCGTGTGGGTCGCGCACGACTCCCACGCCGCCGACTCGTTCCACACGGACAGCGCGGTCGAGTCGTCCGCGTATGGCGCGCTTCGCTTCGCGTTCCCCAGCGTCATTGTTGCGCGGTGGTGCCTCTCGGATTGTTTGTAGAACGGAGAAGATCTGTCCAGGTTTTCTTCCGGTTTACCTCCTATAAAATATATTTGCTTGTATTTGGTGCAGCATTTTAGACCGTTTACAATGAAGATACGGGAAGTGAAACCTGTGGAAGCGGATACCTGGTCTGTTGGCCCGCGTTGAAGTGGGCACCTTTCTCCGTTCCCTTTGGTGCAACCTCCAAGGACTCATCGAAATGTCTTCGGAAGGTCGCATGAAGTGAATATTGTTCCGTCTCGGGCAGTACTATAGGCTGCCGTACCCCCTTTGGGTACAGTGCTGCGCGCCAAAACACCTTAGCAGACGTGTGGGGACATCAGCGTAACCCTCGCTCCAGCATCTCCCCCCGAATTTGGCCCAAGCGATACGTGCCGCCATCACCACCTCCCTCGCCTCCTACGCGACAGAGAACGCGCCTGCGTGTAGATCTTCCCAGCCCACTGGATCGCGCGTGATCTGCCCATTCATTCGAGCCGCTGCTCGCTTCCTACCGTCGCTGCAAGCCCGAGAAAATAAAGAAAACCAACGCCCCCTTTGAAACAATTCCCTCATCATGGCGAAGCGAGGCGACACGCCCAAGGAGAGCCGCGCCGACTGGGTGGCCGTCGAGCCGCAGTTCCAGAGCGCGTCCCAGTCCGCCGGTCCGCAGCTCGTCAAGGCCAAGTCGGCGTTCCAGTGGTTCCAGAAAAACCGCATGCAAGACGTGAAACAGGAACTCACGGCCGCCGCGGCCGAGCGCGGCGAGTCGGTGGAACTGGGCGCGGTCATGAAGGAGCTCAGCGCGCGCTGGCAGCGGCTCTCGCCCGACGAGAAGAGCGAGTTCACGGCGCTCGCCGCCGAGGACCGCAAGCGGTACGACGACGAGGCCCGTGCGCGCGACGAAGAAGTGGAAAACGAACGCAAGCGCAAGCGCGAAGAGCTCTATGGCAGTGTGGACGGCAAGCGCGAGCGCAAGAAGACGGCTGGTGCCGCCGAGAACGAAGAGGCGCTCGCAGCGGCCTTTCCCAAGCGCGCACCGGCCCAGCCGCGCGAGCTCACGGCCAAGCAGGCCGAGGCCAAGCGGCTCCGCGACGAGATTCGCCAGCAAGAAAAAGACGACCGCGATGAATTGCGTGACGAAGAGAAGCGCCAAAAGGCCGCTCTCGCGGCCAAGCGGTCTGAGATTGCGCAGGCACGGCTGCGGTATCTGCTGGGACAGAGTGATATCTTTTCGCACTTTGGCAAGACGGCCCAGGCCAAAAAGGCGGGAAAAGGACGCAAGAAAAAGACGGACGACGACGACGACGACGAAGAGAGTGACGAAGACGAGGAGACCAAGACGTCGGACGAGAGCAAGAAAGTCAAGGGCAAGAAGAAGGCGACCAAGCACAAGATCTCTGAGCGCGAAGAAGACGAGTCGCTGCTCCATGACAAGCACGACGTCGTGCGGCTCACGAAGCAGCCGTCCATCATCAAGTTTGGCACGATGCGGCCGTATCAGCTCGAAGGGCTCAGCTGGATGGTCAACCTCGCGCACCAGGGTATTAACGGCATCTTGGCCGATGAAATGGGACTCGGGAAAACGCTCCAGACCATCTCTGTGCTCGCGTACATGCTGGAATTCGAGCAAGTCTCGGGACCGCATATCGTCATGGTGCCCAAGTCGACATTGAGCAACTGGCTCGCCGAGTTTGCGCGGTGGTGTCCGTCGCTGCGCACGGTCAAATTCCACGGCAACAAGGACGAGCGTGCGCAAGTTATCAACGACGTGTTGTGTCCCGGTCTGCCCGACAAGAAGCGCCGCTTTGACGTGTGCATTACGACCTTTGAAATGTGCATGAAGGAAAAGACGGCGTTGTGCAAGTTTGCGTGGCGGTACCTCATTATTGACGAGGCCCATCGCATCAAGAACGAGGCGTCGCAGTTCTCGCAGATTGTACGCATGCTCGACACGGAGCACCGACTGCTTATCACGGGCACACCCCTGCAGAACAATCTCCACGAGCTCTGGGCGCTACTCAACTTTTTGCTGCCGGATGTGTTTGCATCGTCGGATGAATTCGACGACTGGTTCAACTTGGACGTGGACGACGACGAGGCCAAGAAGCAAATGATCAGTCAGCTCCACAAGATCCTGCGGCCATTCATGTTGCGTCGCCTGAAAGCCGACGTCGAGAAGAGTCTGCCGCCCAAGAAAGAAACGCTCTTGTTTGTGGGCATGTCGCAAATGCAAAAGGCATTGTACAAGAGCCTGCTGCTTCGCGATATGAACACGATCACTGGCAATGGCGGTGCCGGCGTCTCGCGGAGTGCACTCCAGAATATCGTCATGCAACTGCGCAAATGCTGCGGCCATCCGTATTTGTTTGAAGGCCAAGAAGACCGCACGCTCGATGCGTTGGGCGACCACGTGGTCGAAAACTGTGGTAAAATGGTGCTGCTCGACAAGCTGCTTCGCAAGCTCAAGGAGCGCGGCTCGCGTGTGCTGATCTTCACGCAAATGACTCGTGTGCTCGATATTATGGAGGACTTTTGTCGCATGCGATCGTACGAGTACTGCCGCATCGATGGTCAGACGACGTACGAGGACCGCGAGTCGTCGATCGAGGAGTACAACCGTCCTAACTCGACCAAGTTTTTGTTCTTGCTCTCGACGAGGGCCGGTGGGTTGGGGATCAACCTGTACACGGCCGATATTGTCATTCTCTACGACTCGGACTGGAACCCTCAGGCCGATCTCCAGGCCCAGGACCGAGCACATCGTATCGGCCAGAAGAAAGAGGTGAACGTCTACCGCTTGGTCACAACCGATTCCGTCGAAGAGAAGATCATCGAGCGTGCCCAGCAAAAGCTCAAGCTCGATGCCATGGTCGTGCAGCAGGGGCGGCTTCAGGAAAAGCAGTCCAAGCTCAGCAAGAACGAAATGCTCGAGATGATCCGCTTTGGCGCCGACCAGGTCTTCCGCTCGACTGACTCGAACATTACGGATGAAGACATCGATGCCATCTTGGCCAAGGGCGAGCAGCGCACGGAAGAGATGATGAAGAAAATGCAGACCCACGACAAAGGCGATCTGCTCGACTTCAAGCTCGATGGCGGTACACTGCAGCAACACGATGGCGTCGACTACTCGAAAGAAAAAGAACGCCAAGAAGAACTCAAGCGGCTCGCGGATGCCGAGTTTGCGAGAACGTTGGCCGATGGCATGGGCAAGCGCGAGCGCCGCACCGTCATGCGGCAGTCGATGCCGGCGCCTGAGGCCAAGCGCTCAAACAAGCCCAAGCAGCTCCCGAAAGTGCTGCGGCTGCCACGCATGGACGAGTGGCAATTCTTTGATCGCCAGCGGCTCACTGAACTCCACGAGATTGAGTGCAACAACTATGAGCAGGCCAAGCTCGAGATGGAAAAGCCGCCCCTACCGCCGCACGCGCAGTATTTGACGCCGGAAGAACTGGAAGAAAAAGAGGCTTTGCTCAAGGAAGGCTTTGGCGACTGGAACAAGCCGCAGTATTTTTTGTTCATCAAGCTACTGTCGCGGTACGGCCGCAATAATGTCGAAGCCGTCGCGCGCGAGATGAGCAAGCCACTTGACGAAGTCCAGCGATACGCACGCGTATTTTTGTCGCGAGGCCAAGAGGAGTTGAGCGACTGGCAGAAGATTCTTAAGTCGATCGAAAAAGGTGAGTCCAAGCTGCTGGAGATTGAGCGGCTCACGGAGCAAACGGCCCGCAAGGTCGCGCGGTACGAGAACCCGTGGGAGGACATGCCGATCAACTACCAGGGAAAGGGCGGCAAGGTCTTCACCGAAGAAGAAGACCGCGTGCTGCTTTGTCTCGTGCATCAGTTTGGCTATGGCGCGTGGGAAAGGATCAAGCACGAAATGTGCCAGCTCGAGATGTTTGCGTTCGACTATTACTTGCGGTCACGCACGGCGGCGGAGATTGGACGGCGCTGCGATTCGCTCATGCGTATTTCGGAAAAAGACAATGCCGACTATGAACAGAAGGAGAAGAAGGAACACGACTTGCGCCGCCAGCTGCAGGCCCAGCGGGAAGATCTCGACGCTCGCCTTCGTGATGCTCGCGACAACTTGCGGCAGCACCAGCAGCGCGTGGATGAGCTCATTATGAAAGAGGCCAAACGCATGCAGGCGCAACGCGAAGAGAAGCGGTCCAAGAAGCGCAAGGACCGCGACGAGATGGAAGAAAAGGTCGATGCCTTTGAAGCCGAGCTCGCGGCGTTTCTGGTCAAGTCGGTGTCGCGGGATGCCGCCAAGGTGGCGTTGGATTTCGCGTCCAAGATTCAGGCCGAGAGGAATGAAGAATTGCAACCGTCGTACGTGCTCAAGAAGATTCGCGCGATCGCCGAGCCCATTGAGAACGTGTCGAAGGGCCAGCTCGCATGGACGCTCAAGGACGAGTTCGTGTCGAGTGTGAAGAAGGAGAAGAAAGTCCTCAAGCAGGAAGCCATGAACGACGTTAAGGCCGAGGGCAATGGTAGTGGCTCGCCAGAGGGCAATGGACGGTTACCCAAGTCGCCATGGTCGCCCACGGCGATGAAACACCAGAAGGAAAATACCAAGGTCAAGAAGGAGAAGAAGATCAAGACGGAAGATAAGTCGGCGGTGACGAGCGTGCGCAAGGCGCGGAGTGCGTACGTGCTGTTTAGCCTTGAGCGACGTCACGAAGTGCGGGCGACCATGGAACCGGGAGTGCAGATGATTGAGGTCATGGCGCGGCTCTCGCAGATCTGGAAGACAATGAGCGAGGACGACAAGGCGCCGTGGGTGGAGGCCGCCAAGAAGGACCGCCTTCGTTATGAGCAAGAGATGAACGAGATGACGTCTTCGTAGAAAGAGAAAGAGAGAGAGAGACTCCCTCGTGGATATTTTGCATGCCATTGAACTTTGTATCTGTTTGTATTTTCTACACCGGGTAATTCTGATCCGCTGGAATAAGAACGCAAGGATTCGTCTGTTCCCTCTCACGTGCAACATTCCGCACTTCGTGCTCTTTTCAGTGTCTTCGTGATGGAGTGGGGGTGGTGGTGGCCACCCGTTGCCTCTCCCTCACTGAGCGACAGCGAGGCGAGCCCGCCGCCGACTGCGGATTCGCTCGTCGAGTACGACATTGCATCGACGCCCTACGCTGACGCGCTCGAGAGAGGCACGTTCTCCACCGATACACCATCTCAAACCCCCACGCCGGCTCCGGCTCAAGCGTCTGAAGCAGTTGCTGGTCGAGGTGGTGGTGAATGGTGCAGCTTTGTCGATTCGTACGGTCGCTTCACCGGGCCGGGTCTCGTCGCTGGCGTGTTAGTGGCGTTGATGTAGACGCTGCTGCTGATCGCGATCAATCTCAAGCCATCGTGGACCATTAACCGCCTCTTTGACACTGAGGAAATTGACGACGGCGAGTTCTGGCTGCTCTCGTCTCCTGACGAGACCAGTGCGGTGTGTATCGTCGCGGGTCTCATCGTGGTGGCTCTGTACTACTTGTATCTCCTCTTCCTGCTAGGCTGGAGACGCAAGCACGTGAAGACAGTAGACGACTATGTGGCGCCCCTGACGCCATCCTGCGCAACGTGTCTCTGCGACTTTGTCAGGGTCCATTTTAACGCACTGGACATCGAGTCACGGCCGTATCTGGTGCGGCATTTCTCTTTAGTTCTGTGGTGCTTTGTTAGCTCTAATGACAGTGGTCTTGCTACGGTAGAAAGTGTCGGAAGAAGTCCCCGAGATCGCCTACCAGACTCTGCTGCTTGGCGTGTTCATGGAAGGCGGTGTCCCCTCGGCACTTGTGGTCGTCTTCTCGACCGCCATTACGTGCAACTGCTTTGTGCGCTGCTACCGTGTCTTGGCAAGCGAGACCTACCACGAACGCAACGACAGTCTCACGAACGTGGTGTTCCAGTTCTTCTTTGCTGTCGTTTTTCCCATCGTGTAGCTCCTCGTAGCTGCTGCCACGTTCACTATGGATCGCGATAGCTACTCGCTTCGCGTGGCCCGCTTCGAGATTGGGTCGTTTGAGCGGCTCGCACGGTTTGCGCAGCCCGACGGGTTCCTCAGAAGTCGCACAATGTCGAGACCGCTCGTGGAGCTGCTCATTCTAAGCAGCCGCACAAGTCTCGCGGTCGCGACACTAGGCATGCACGTGGCCTTGCTCTGGCGCTGCCACATATCCTTCTCGGGTGCCTTCTTGGGTACAAGACCCAGCGGGTACCCATGACAACGGAGGCGACCGACTCGTTCATTCTCAGCTTTCTTCGTCTCGTCAAAGCCGTGTACTGTCTCATGATCAAGCTATTGCTGGCGAGTCTCTGTGTGAGCAAGAGCTTCGTCCCCAAGGTGTTTGCATGGCTGCTGTTCAGCTATGGCGCTGGTATTCTCGTGGTCACGAGCGTGGCTCTTGTTCACTCGGAGCGAGCCTGTGAGCCGTTCGCCGGTCGCTGCGTGCTCCAGGCGATCACTTTCCAAGGCTTTTCGAGGGATAAGTACTCGGCGTGTCCGTGTATCGTGTACGTCAACCAGCCGCCGACATCGCCAACGACGAACTCGCCACAATGGACAATCCATCAAGATGCCACAGACGACGCACGTGTGATGGCAGCATCCGGCAGGCTTCAAGTGATCCAGATCGTCGATAGGGATTTGGTCGCAGTCCCGGACGCTGTCGGTGACTGTACCCACTTGCGTGAGCTCGTCTTGATTCGTACAGCCCTCAGGGCACTCCCGCCGTGGCTCGTCGACCTGGAGGAGCTCCAGGTGCTGCATCTCACTGGGGATCCCAACGCGACGGTCGAATCGTTCCCGCTGGCGTCCGAGTTTTTCCAGCACAAGCCTCAGCTCCGATCGCTTCGACTCGAGAACCTGAATCGACTGTCGCGCATGCCATCGTTCCCAGAGAGCGCGTTGCCTTCGCTACACTCAGTTGTGCTCCAGGAATGGTTCGCAGCCTACCGCTCATGGGGCAACTTGACTCGGTGCGAATCCTCGTGCTCAGTCAAATGGTGAGACTGCAACGTCTGCCACTGCTTCCGAGCCGTCTCGACACGTTGCGAGTCGAGATGCCCATGGCGCTGTGCTGCAACGGCTACCTGGGGAACGGCGATGATCTCTGTGGCGTGGTCACCACTGCCTCAAACGTCACGACGCAATGCCAGGCACACGGTGCAGCGATGAATGCAACGACGCTGTGTCTCGTTAACGACACGGGCAGCACCACACAGACCGCGGCGGCGCAGCGCTGGTTGCGCGAGTCCCAGTTCCAATTCGCCGGCGCGAAAGCAGCCCCGAAGATGCCATGGACAACGCGATAGATGCAGTGGCTGGGTGCGATGGCCGCCTATTGACGCGAACGAAAGAGAGATGCGACTGACAGTGGCGCCGATGTGATGGATGCAGTGATGATCACTGTGATCCCCAGCGACCCGCATGCCATGCGCGACTCGCAACTTGGAAATCGGAGGTTGGGTTCGCCTTCGGAGAGCCTGTGAAAATGCATTTGCGCAGACTTTAGCATGGGTATCATCTGCTGCGACATGCATCAAAGAACCAGTGTGACACCTATATAAACTAATTAAAACCAGAACGATTGGAAAGCCTGGCTATGCACCCTACCACATCTGTCAGCCGGTTTTCTGACTCCTCTCGACGAGGTTTTAGCCAATCATTGCTTTCTCGGTGACATTAGTGGCCTGTCTCTGCCTGATCTGAAACCGCACAGACGCGCAAAGCCAGGGCAGATCAGCGATTATTTGCCCCACCTTGTTCCAGTAATCAAGCTGCTAGTCGACGACCTCACGAGCCTGCGCCTGTCGACTCGACTGTTTGTCTGAACCATTTCCCCGCATACCCCTTCGAGTGGATTCCGACAGCTACACACACCAAGCGAGCAAGCGTTCGAGAAGCAGGACAGAGAGAGAGAGAGAGAGAGAGAGAGCATGAAGCCCGCACGCGTGATCGCACTGGTCCTGCAGCTGCTTGCCGTCACGTACGCGCTCGTCGCGGCACAGCATGTGCACGCCGCAGTGGCCAAGAAATCGTACAATGGCAGCGGCAGCGGCACTCTGCTAGACGCGGGCACGGGGCCTCGTAAGAAGAGCAAAAAAGGAACCAAGTTTTTCGGCGGCCGCCACAATGGAAGCATCCCGTCGCTGGGCGCGAATCGCCGCTACGTCGGGCTGTTATTAGAGGCCCGTGACGAAGAAAGCGAGCAGCTCCGAGGATGCATGTCAGTCGCGATCGCGCCGCGGTTCTTCCTCACACGCGCGAGCTGCGTGCGGTACCAGCAGAACCCGTCGTCTTTGTTCATCGAGGTCGCCGAGCAGAACGGCACGGCGACACAGTACCCGTTCCCCATTAAGACGACGACGCTCCATCCGAATTTGGCCGTGAACCTCGCCATCGTCGAAGTGCAGGACCGCAGCAACGTACTGAAACAGAACATTGAGCCCATGCAGTTGAGTGCGTACGCCGCGTCGTACTACCAGCGAGACGAGTCGCTCAGCCTCGTCTCGATCGACAAAATCTTCAATCCGTCGCTTGCTACCAACGCGCTGGCGATCCGCACGCTCATCCGCGTCCCCGCACGGTCCTGCCAGTACAACTCGGACCCGTCGTCGATCCACTGCTTTGCGCCGGCCGAGCTCGCCGACCGACAAGAGACTTTTGAGTTCGGCCAGGGCGTGCTACTGCACAAGAGCCAGGGTCTCGTGGGGCTGCCGGACTGTGAGGGACTCTGTAGCGGCGGCATGTTCTACTCAACGACCTCGTTGGCGTCCTACCGAGACTGGATCGACCAGACCACGACCGAGACGACGCGATGGGTCGAGAGAGGAATGCTCTCGCGGTATGTTCCGGTGCCTACTGAAAATCAACCGACCTATGTCGCGCTGTACACGTCGGGGGCAGCACGAGGACCTGCTGTGTGTGCCGGCTCCCTCATTGCACCGCGGTACGTTCTCACGATCGCGTCCTGTGCTCGGAACCACAGCCTCTCGCTCGCTCGCATGAACCACGGCGAGCGCGCGGCAGCGAATGTGGCCCACGATGACGTGATCGCGGTCACCAAGATCTCCATCCACCCGCACTTTGCCACGACCACCAAGCTCTCCAATGATCTCGCTGTGCTCGAGCTCAGCGGACCGAGTATCTACCAACCGACGATCCTCGCGAGCGACGATTCGCTGGACACGGAGACCAGTGACTCAGTCACGTGCCAACACCCACGAAAGTCTCAGGTGGACAGCTCCGTCATGTGTCTCCCAGCAGCACAACAGCAACAAAAAGCACCCCGCGAGCTTCTCGCCATCAAACAGGCGTCGCTCGACTTGCTGTTGGGGGGCAAGGCACCACCGTCGGATGCTGCGGCGTGTCATCAAAGGACCGTGGAACAGTGGAACAAGGACGCTGGTGACGCTGTGTTTGATGTACCCGACTCGGGCTCGTACTATCTGCTCGGTCTCTCCACTGGACTCCGTGATATGCCCGTGAAAGTCCGAGAAAGCAGCGCTAACCACACCGGCACTGCTAGCACGCAAGCACGCATGTGCTCGCTGAATGAAACTGTGGGGGACGACGACGACGCCACGCTCATCGTGCGGGTCGCGACTCCTCATACGATGGAGTTTATCGACTCGACTAGCACCGACCACACGTGGCTCGACCCGCATCAATTACCGTTTAGCATCATCGACAACAAAATGTCCCGGATGGAGAAGGCCGAAAAGACCAGCACGTCGACGAGCACGAGCACGGAGGCCGAGACGTTCAGCATTGCCGAGTTCAACGGTCCCTTGCAATTCCAGCAACCTCCAATGAACGCCGATCTCGGCTTTGTCGTGGGCCTGCGGATTGACAAGTTTGGTCAAAACTACTGCGGTGGCTCACTCATTGCGCCGAGCTATGTGCTGACTGCCGCCCACTGCGTGAGCGGCGACCGCGCCAAGTTTGTCTCGGTGGGTTCCCACGAGTCCAAAGGAGCAGAGACTGAAGTGATCGCCGTGCAGAGCGTGAACATCATCACCCACCCGCTCTACGGCAAGCGCTCCGTGTACTCGTACGACGTCGCCATCCTCGAGCTCGACAGCCAGGCCTACCCAAAGCCCATCGTACTCGACAACTCGCGCGAGCTCAGTCCGTCCACATACCTGACGCTGTACGGATACGGCGCCAACAGCGCCTCTGCCACGTCGCTCTCCGCGGTGCTCCGCTCCGTGGATCTGCCCTACTTCCCCCGCGATAAGTGCAAGGCCAAGTTCCCGGAGCTGGACGAGAGCATGTTTTGTGCTGGCGGTGAGTTGGCCAGGGATGCCTGCACCGGGGACTCGGGCTCTCCTTTGGTTCGGCTCGTGGAAGGCAAGCCGCGACTCGTGGGCGTCGTGAGCAGCGGCCGCAACGGCTGCGGCACGCCGGGTGTGCCCGGCGTGTACGCACTCGTGGCCGAAGTGCAGAGCTTTATCGACAGCGTCGTGGCAGGCAACAAATGGGTCGACCCGTCCAAGCGCTCGAACTCGCTGGGCGGTCAGAGAAGCTCCTCTAGCAGCGTGTCTCTCGGTGGAGCTGCTGGCAGCAGCTCAGGAAGTCGATTCAGCCAAGCGCCACACGCAGTCGAGGAAGACGGCACCGTGCTGCGCAGTTTCGACGGCGGCAACAAGACGGACGTGCCGTTTGACGTAATTCACATGGCCAGCGGCGCCGTGGACCACCAGCTCTCGCAGGTCGAGATGGCGGCCGACACGCCGCGCGGCCTGCAAGTCGCACTCATGAAGTTTCTGGTCGGCGACTTTGACTACGTCTCCGGGTGGCAACCCAAGGTCGACGAGCACTGGAAAGTGGCGTTTTACTCGACGGGCGACTTCACGGGCCTCATGAAGCTGATGGCGACCCACCGTGCCAAGCCGCTGTACAACCGCCGGAACCGCTTTGGACGACCGGCGTGGACAAGCTCCAAGGGCGAGCCTAACGTGGCTTCGTTGAGTAAGGCGGCGTGTGGGGGCGGCCAGTAGAAGGAACATAGACATAGATGGATACATAGAGAGGGGACCAGTCGAACGAGGAGATCAGTGCGTCTCCCGCTGGAACCGTAAGTTATTGAGACGAGGCAAATAGAATACAGTCGACTTCTGTTTTTCTTTTTTGTTCTCTCTGGATCCGATCTGTGAAGAACAGGGAACGGTTCTGTAAACTGAGATGCTTTGTTGCTTTTCGGTTCCGAGTCCATCAAGGTCCGAGTCATCAAAGGTGGCCAGAGAGGTACCCTCTGAAGTTTAAATCAGTGCATTTGGGAGACGTCTCCCCTTTACCGGAATAGATATACTATTATAACGTTGTACTGTCCTTCGTGAATGCCTCACAATCCGCGGGACTCGCAGCTCCACGCCGATGCTGGTGATGCTGTCGGGCGACTGCTCGACTCAAGCGCTTCTCAATCCGAAAAGGCTGCGCTCCTGATTGACTTCAAAGAGCGATCCGCGTAGGACGAGACGCGCTGCTCAGCATCTCAGCGTGAGAAGAATGGACCATTCAATCCTCGTCCAGAGACCTGCTGCAATCTGGACGGCGTCCAGAGATGCCGCCGAATCCCGAGTAGCTCAGCATCTTCACCCTGTCCAGAAGAAGTATAGCCGACGGGCTCGTTGGTTCACCTCCGCTTCGCTCACGATCGCCTTCTCGGCCGCCGTCCAGACCGCTGTCGCTGTCGACGCAAGTGGTGAGGTACTCGCCACCAACCAAACTGCCACTGCAGAGATCGCCCGTGGCCGACTGCCATGGGCCGTGCTCACGCCCACCAACTCTAGCTTCCACGGCCTCCTCAACCCAAACGGCGGCTGTCTCGGTCTCCTCATCTCCCACAGCGCTGCGCTCATGGCCGCATCCTGTGTCCAGCGATATCGCGAGGCCACTCACTCGACCAGTAGTATTGATCCAGTGGGCATTGTCACCGTGTCGCTGGACGAGACTAGCGCCGCCGACGCTGGCGACATTGCATTGGGATCCGGAGGAAACTGGTGACTTTGCAGCGTTACAAGCATATCACTCCACCCGCAGTACGAGAGCGGTCCACTCGCATACGATGTTGCAGCGGTACAGTGGCGTGATCCGATCGCAGCCTCCGCGCGAGAGCCCGTGCTGCTGGACGACGCCAACGGCTTCAAGGCCGACGACCGCATCGCTACTGTCCACGGAGGGACCGAGATCCAAGTGCCGTTGGCCTCCCCACCTACGAGCACGTGTCGACAGGGCGAGCAGTGTATCGACGTGAGTTGGGAAACGACTCTCACGCCCTGTTCTCCTGGCAGTGGGCAGCAATCGGGTTTTGTGACTCGGCTCGTGGAGAACCGCGTCGTCGTCTCTGGACTGGCCGCCACGGGATGGAACTGCACCGAGAGCAGTTCTACTTTTGCTTCCCATACAGCCGTGTCGTTGCTCATGAACGCTCGTGGGTTTCTCGATATGACGAGCCGTGACCTCGCGTGGCTGGTCCAGCCGATGGCGCCGGAAAACGCCTCAGCCTCTGGCGATACCATCGTATACCCCGATCTTCCAGCTCCACCCTCGAGCAGCAGCAAAGGAGACGACTCGGCAAGCGCTGTGGGAGAGCCCGAAGTCGGCGACACGGAAGATCCCATACTGCCACCATGGCGGGTGCACCTCGGTTCTCAGTACGGCTACTTGAGTCAGCACAGAGCCCTCCCGCACAAAATCACGGAAGGCGGCATCGCCGTGATCATTGCTCCTCGCTTCGCTCTCACGCGAGCGAGCTGGATACGAGGCCTGCTGGACGTCCAGTGGGTGCATTTGGCCTCGCGGACCATTCGCATCCAACGCATCGTCTCGGACCTCACGGACGCACTGCGCGATCGGCTGGTGGTCGTCGAGCTGGAGGAAGCTGTCAATGTCTCCGTAGAGATCCCGACCACACTACCACCCATGCTCACGGATTTAGAGGCTCTGACCACGTCGGCATTCAACGAGAAGGCATTCGCTGCCGACGAAGCGAGCTACGACAGTACCGGCATGGTGTTCATAACGACGTCCTACCACGCGCTCGAAGACCGAGCGTACTGTGGGCTGCGACCCCAGGACGCCAGTGATGGACTGGTCTGCCTCCAGAGCTCGGGGCGCCTGGGGCAATCGCTGGCGCAGTTCCTACCGTTCAATAAGTCGTTTCGGTTTGTCAATGAGCTCCTGGTCGGCGTCTCGAAAGCCACGAGCACGACGGGAAGTGATCTCCGCGTCGCACAGGCATACGAACCACTGGGTGTCGCCCCGGGTGCGATCGTTTGTGGACGATGCGACGAAGGGCACGGTCGTGTGGAATCCCGAGGCGAACGTGTACGCGACTGCTGCACCGGATCAGTTCCTCCTGGGCGACGTCGTGCTCTACATGAACGGCTCGTCATTGACCCAGAGTCTTCTCCCGTGCGTCGTCGTTCCGATCACGCGGCGGTTCTACCTCACAACGGCTTCGTGTATCGGAGACCGTGCGCCAGCACACCGATCATTTGTGTGGCCGCGACCGACGCGTTCACGCACTGCACTGAGCCAGCAGTCGACCCCACGAAGACCTACAGTCTCTTTCATCGCGTCGGCTCGTTCACCCTGCTTGTCGGCTTCTCCATGCCTACAAACTGTGCCCCGCAACGGCCGTACTCGCAGGTCGCCACCATTCTCAACTTCACCAACGCCGTCGTGGACGCGCCGCCGTGGGGTATGGCTACCGCAGAGAACGGCACGACCCCGAGGCCAGCGCTGGTCAACAGACCGTTTGTCGTGGGGCTACGGATCACTAAGAGCGGCCAGAACTTTTGTGGCGGTAGTCTCATTGTGCCGCAGTTTGTGCTCACGGCCGCGCACTGCGTGACCGACGGCCTCGCGGCCTGGGTCTCGGTCGCCTCGAGGGTCTCATCAGGTCTTGAGAACGCCGAGCCCATCCTGATCGACACGACACGGACGTGTCCACCCGCTCTACCAAACGCCCTTTGCGTTCTCGCACGATGCTGCGATTCTCGAGCTCGCTGTACCAACGTACGCGCCACCGATCGTCCTGGAGCGGACGCCAGACTTCTCAGACGGGACCGCCGCGATCGTGTATGGCTACGGTGCCGAGAGTGCCACGAGCGGCGTGTTCTCGCCGGTCATGCACGCTCGCTCGCTCGAGCTCTTGTCTCAAGAGACGTGCGCGCACACACTCCCCAATATTGACGACACTGTGGTCTGTGCACTCGCGCTGTCCGGACTGGACGCGTGCACGGGCGACTCGGGCAGTCCGCTGGTCGTGGCGGATCCAGCGTCCGGGGCGGAGCGGCTCGTGGGCGTCGTGAGTGCTGGCTACGGATGCGGCCTGGCCGGGGTGCCGGGACTCTATACGCGTGTCGCGAGCGTCGCCGCGTTTGTGGATGCGTACGCGGTCATTCCCGTGTGGGTTGGCGTCGGCGGTAGAGGACGAGAAGGAAGCGAGGCTCCGCCACGTGTCCCGTCCTCCAGCCCCGCGCCTCAACCGCCAATAATGGCGACTTCCCACACTGGGGGTGGGGATACTACTCCGAGTCTAGACGAGGCCAATGACGGTGGGATGGGGAGCCTGGCGTCCAAGGGCGAATCGCAGCTGCCGTTCAGAGACAGCAGCGCAGCGCCGTGTGTCTCTGGCCCGCCACCATCCTCATTACCTCTGTCTCCAGATTCATTCACGACCGAGTTCCAGTCTCAGATTCTCAAGACGGCGCTGCCCCGCGGCCTGGTCACGGCGCTCACCAGGACCAAGCTACTGGCGTTCCTGCTAGGCGGCAATCCCTCTACTTATGTGGCGCCGACTCTGCTCACGGCACTCGCGTCGCCTTCGAACGCAGTGACCTTCTTTTCATCGGGTGACGCCCGACGCATTCTGTTCGTGCTCGTTACGCACGACGCCACGCCATTGAACCAGCGACGAGACCGCTTTGGAAAGGCCACGCGGCCGAGTATTATTAATACTAGTGCTTCTGACCAGGAGACGCGCTGTACTGCAACTGCGAGTCCAGTGATGGCCTCGTCGGAAGCCGACCGAAGTCGCGGGTGATCTTGTAGACGCACGGATTGGTCTTAGACCGATTCATCTACAGTACACCAAAGGTCTACTGTTCATGACTCCGTATGTACTTGTTGTGGGCGGCGATGCCCGCCATCCGTCCGTGCGCGGGCAAATCGTGGGACACTGTGGGGTGACAGTGTTCTCTTGAGGAAGCCAATGGCTGTTGCGGCATCAGACGAGAACATTCGGCACAGGCTGCCTCGCGCTGAAAAGGTCTCGTTAGACGTGACCGAATGGCTACGTTCTGATAACCCAAGATTACGGACAGCAGAGACTGAACACCGTCCAGTTGCTGATGAGACTCCGCACATTCACTTGAAGAGACACATTAAATCAGTACTGCACTTCAAGCAGCGCGTTCACTTCGTGTATTACTACGTAGTAGTAACGTACTTCCAGTAGTACTGTACTGCATTACGACGTACTATTGAGATGCGTGTCCTGGGTGAGTCTCCTGATTCATATGACTGACTGTGAGTGGGGTGACACACGGGAGTCCCCCTCAATGGGACTTCCTCAACTGGGGATCTCACATGCTGCTCCCCCATTGGCGCCGCCTTCTGTAGGAGCTCATGCTGATACATACGTTGGGCCCTTCAGTGTCAGCACGAGCTCAATTTGTCCCCAAATTTTGACGGGCACCACGTATAGGTGATGGCTCGAATCAGTTTGCTTCTGTATGCACTTTCCCATACGCCCAGGCACGTCCCACGCTCGCTTCAAACTGTGGGACCCGGTCTTGTTGAATCTTCTACCGCACCCGTCAAGAGCGTGACTCCCACCGTTGCGCAACTCGGTCGAGTCTCGGGCGACTGACAGATTCTGGCGACAAAGAAGAGAGAAAGAGAGAGAGAAAGAGGCAGCGCCTCCCATTCTGCGTATCAGAGCACAAGAGAGGAGTGGACGAAAGCGCCGCCCCGTTCTGTACCATCATTTGCCCTCTCGCCGACCACAGACCTACA
>JAADWA010000550.1:0-20715 GCA_023335935.1 Pythium phragmiticola
GCGTCAGACGTTCTCGGCGGCCGAGAACCGCATCCTGCTCGTGGCCCACGTCATGAAGTTTAACGGCCGTCGCACGGCGGCCCACAAGGGCGGGAACAAGAGCGGCTCAGGTAACAAGTCGACGCAGCACCACAACACAACCAACAATGAGAGCACGCACCATGGCGGCAAAGGCGACAAGCCAAAGGCGAACACAAACAGCAAGACGACGGCGGCGACAAGCAAGCGCACGGGCAAGAGCAGTGGCATGTACTAGTATATAAATAACAATACACACATCTTGCAGCAACTGAGTGGGGATGAGTACTCGAGCTCAGCACTGCACTGGGGTCCATGAGTGAGAGAGATCCTCAGCTTCTGTTCGTGTTGAGAATGATGATCGATTTGAAAATGATCTTCAAAGTGACCGTCACTCACGGAAGAATGTATCCATTTCGTGAGCCAAGTGGCAAGCAACACGCACCGCCTCAACAAGCCCATGTCACTCATGATGCCCCGACGACCACAGCAACATCCAGCCTCAATATGTACTGCCTCATCGTCACGCCATCGAGCAGCTTCAGGTCCACGTGCTGGAGCATCCACCCGTTAAGTGCACATTGGATCAGAGCTCCAGCTTTTCAAGAGGTTCAAGCTCTACACATCCAACGGCGCATCGCAACTGATCACGCTGATGAAATAACGGCGCTCGAGCTTGGGCGCCTCGTCCATTGAAGACTTGCTGCCGACGCTGACGGCTGAGGAGACGGCTAACAAGTACTTTTCGAAGAAGAACGCGATGCGGAGGCGCACGTCGCTGGATGAGTACTTGCCGCGTGGCCGCAAGTGCGAACGCTCGCGCATCGACGACCCGTGGGCGTGTCCATGTTTCAGCTGAGTGAAGATGCCACCAAAGCGAAGAGCGAGCCAGAAACACAAGAGGACCATTCGTTCGAGTTTGGTTTCGAATCGACCGACGTCGACGAGTCGGAATCCGTGAGTATGACGTCGTTGCCGCTGAAGCGCAGGCGCGATCGCGTCGCGGACGAAGCGGCCATGGCGCCGTCCAATATGACGCCGAGCACGTGGCAGCGCGGACCGTGCGGCCGTGTCGTGCCGGTGGACAAATGTGTCGCTGCTGCCTTCTCTGGCGATCGTCCAACCAGCAGTAGAGAGACCGGTTCGTCACCCCCTACAGAGACTGATTTTGTCCATGTCGGTGTGTAAAGGGTCGTGCTGACCGTTGGCGAGTACGCATCAGAGTGCCGTCATACGTCACATTCAGCATACCCTTACGGGGCATCGTTGGGCCACGGGCCTTGTCGGGAGGTGGTTCTCAGTCTTCCTCACCCCCACTAGTCGTGACACGTATGTCGGCATACCACTGGATACCATTACCACTCAGCGTGCACCTTTGACGCCGTTGTGCCGCTGTCATAATGGCTGTCTGTCACTGGCACGGCGGTCACCTTTGATGGATTCAGGTTTCGCGAGTTCCCTCACTCCACCAGTGCTCGTGTCGGCGACATCTCGAAACGGTGCGCATGAGTGGGAATCAACATTCTCAGCCACAGTATCTGCAACTCCAGATACCGGCGACGGCACGTGGTCTGACGCTTGTGCTGCAGCGGCCAGTCGTGTGGCAAACATGGAGGACACCCCAAACCGGAGTGATGGGTCTGCCATCTCTGGGTTTGCAGCCCTCGAGAGGATCTCGGCAGCCTGGGACACCGTGACTGAGCGTGTGGGGTTTTGCTCCCGCACCACGGACCGCACAAGCTCTGTGAGCGGACAGTAGACTTGATGGGCCTCGTTGTTGCGCAGGCACGTGCCAAAGATCGCGTGGATCACGGCCGCTCGGTCCTGTGGGTACCGCACCATCGTGCGCTGAAAGTCCTCGCGTCGCACGACCGCAATCTCGACCGGTGTCACGGCGCGACAAGACGCAGTGCGTTCATAATTCATGACCAGCGCGATCTCGCCAACCGCTTGGCCTCGGCGTAGCCGCGTGATCACTGTCGAGGGGTCCCCACGGACACCGACGCCCGGGACACGTCGACCGGTTCGCCGACTTGTAGCGAATAGTCCTTCACGCTCGGTGTTGTCGATACTAGTACCAGTAGGTCCTGAGGCGTGCTCAAAGCTGTCGGGCCCCGTCATGAGCTCGCACGTGCCCTTGTTGACCATGTAGAACTCGTCTCCCACCTCGCCGCGTCGCATGATGTAATCGTCAGGCAGATAAACCCGCAGGCGTACGTGAAGCGCAAGCTGTCGCTGGAAATCGAGTGAGCAATGGTTCCAGAACGGGATCTGCGTAAAGAGCTCCATGTACTGAATCAGCACAGTCTCGAGCTGCAGCGTGTGGCTGAGATCGCGCGCAAAGCGATCGACTTTATTGTCGAGCGACTCGTACTCGCGGTGCATGAACGCATAGTACTCGCTGATGCGTGTGCGCAGCGGCGCCGGCAGCCCGAGCTTCTCCATGGTCGCAAAGACGCGCTCGGCCTTGCGCTGGTACGCCGTCTCGTTGGAATAGAAGTTGTCCACGAGCATGCCAATGTGGCCATACACGATCGCAAGCACGACAGCCCCCATCAAAATGCTGGCAGACGCAAAGAGGCTCTCCAACGGTGTCTGTGTGTCGACACCCTGGCCGTGGAGAAGCTGCAGCATGGTGTAGAACGCCCTCATGTACACTGCGAACGGCTTCGCATCGGGATCCTGATCCATATCAGTGAGTGCGACCCAGGCGCATGCCATGTAGTGCACGAGAAGCAGCACGGCCTGGACGATCCCACCGACACCGAACAAATGCGAGTGCCGTGAAAACACGCCCCACGACACGGTGCCAAGCCGCCGGGAGGAGGACCGAACGCCCACAGCGTGCGAGATCCGTGCGGCACGGAAGAGACGCAGGTTGTGCTCGAGACGGGGCGCGCGGAAGACGCCGTGGAGCAGTACCGCGAGCGGACGCAGGGCTGGTCTGGCTAGATGAGTGTGATGAAGCCAGACCAGCAGCAGCTTCGATGGGATGCACGAGAGAAGGTCAGACGCCAACCATGTCGAGGCATAGTGCTCGGCGATCCGTCGGCGCGAGGTCTCGAGCTGACCGCTGGAATTAACGAACGCAGTGTTGAACACGAGAAGAGTATCCACGCCAAGCACGGCAGCCGACGCTTGCTCGATGGCAGTGAGCCATGCCATGTTGAGAAGGTTCACGATCGATAGAGGCACGGCGACGAGCTGCACCAGCAGACTCGCGAGCGCGAGCACACTGCGCACGCGGTTGGCACCGGACGTCGGTGACAACGGCGAGACCACGGCGGCCAGTGCTCGACACCAATGCGCTCGTATGTCTGTCCGTGGATCCGTATTATGCCACGGCCACGACCACCGGGCGTTCACTCGAGCAGTATCAATCTCAATCTCGTGAGTCGACTTGCCGGCTCGTCTCCGTCGCTGCAACGGGGTGCTGGTGTTCTGTCGAAGCTGGAAACGCGCCATCATACTTGAGTACAACTCGTCAACTCTGGACTGCTCGGTTGCGCGCTTCTTCTGGCGGTCCCGGTGGCTCAGCATTGTCCACACCTGCCGGTTCTCACGTGTTGATGACGGGTGAGGACTGGACACACGGCTGGAGAACGCCTGCAACCGCGCGTCTACTTGAGCCATGTCGTTTGCTTTCGTCGTTGATCCTGTCGATCGCTATCGTGAAGAGTCTTGGGAGTGGCTGCTTGTTGGTTGCGTGTTCGCCGAGAGAGAGAGAGAGAGAGAGAGAGACTGTGTGCGGGTGGTCGCACTTTGCTCTTTGGTTGGTGGCTAAATACAGCGGACGAATGCTGCCAAGCTGGAAATACGGGACCGTTGATGTGAGAGGTACATGCGCTGTCGTATGTTCTCAGGGCGGACCGTGGTCCGGGCTTCATCGTGCGTGACGGGTTTTGCCGTCGGGATAGCGCGGTCGTTCTCTTATGCCACAGCGGATCGGACTTTGCCATGTAACGACCAACCTCTGTGAGATGCTATGTGAGACATGAGTGTCGCAGGGCAAACCATATCTCTGATTCTCGTTCTTGCAAACGTCTTTTCAATCTTGCCTTCGCCGCACCATCGCATCATCGAACAGAGATAACGGATTGGAACCCGACGGTTGCGACCTTCTCAACTGCCCCCTGATCTGAGCAGTCCGTCGTGTGCTCTCTGGTCACGTGCTTGCGGTCAGTCGACCATTCCGAAGCTGCGTCGACGATAGATCGTTTCGGAAGTCGTCTTCACGGAGCGCGACAAACATGCCCTTCAATACGGGCGGAATGTGCTGAGAACACACCTCTTCGGCGCTGATGAACCGCTTGGTGCCTTTCTCGTCAAACCGACCGGCCACGACAAACCAACAGCCGTGCTCGGCGATCTGCTGCAACGCGAGAATCATCTTGTGTTCGTCCATACCGTAGTACTTCTTGTCCACGAGGCGCACGGCTGTATCAGCACCGATCACAAAGACGCAGCCGCGTAGGAGCTCGGCTTTCTGGCTGAATAGCATGGCGTTGGTGACGAGCACTGGCCACTTACCCAAGTCAGAGTTCGCTTCACCAACAAACTGACCCACTCGTTCCTCGACGGTCGTGGTGGCAATGCTGCCCTTATCGGCGTTCGCAACAGCGATCTCAAAGGCAATGGGCAGGTCGTCACCTCGCGTGGAGCTGACAAGCCGCTGTGCCGCGAGCGCCAAGTCGACGTGGCCCCGATGGAGTGGGTTGAACGATCCCGACAACACGAGTCCCTTGAACGGCAAGTCGCACACGACCAACGGTCGATCTCCTGCTTCTTGTGTGGGTAGAAAGGCAACGCTTGTCATTCTGTCGGAAGCGAGAACACTCAGTGGGTTTGCCTCTGTCGCTTCCGTTGAATCACTGCCGAGCGAGTCAAACCGGTCCTCGGCGCCGTGCAACGCTGCCTGCAGCGTCTCCAGCAGCACTGCGCACCCCTCTGGGTCGACGCCCGCGGTCTTTGCCAGCAAGTACACCACAAACTGGCCGACGAGCTGGTCTTCCTCGTCTCGAGACCGACCAAGTGACTTGTCGAGATGCACCTGGAACGTCTCGCATCGCTGTTGATCGACGCCCCCACTCGGCACGACACGGCACAGCGAGATGAACGCCTGGTTCATGCCACGGCGGTCGTAGTTAGTCGCGAGCGACGCCGTACACGCGACGCCAACCGCTGAGCGGAACCGCGCCAACGTCGCGTCCACCGAGCTCGCACAGGAGACGCTTTCCTCACGGGCTTGGTCCCAGAGGATTTGCTGCGCCTGCGTCCACGCTGACTCGGCCATTCGCTCTGCCATATCGCGTGACACAAACTTGGGCAGCGGCGACGCGGAGGGAGAAGCTGTTGGTGAAGGGGGGTCGACGAACCGCTGGAGACTCGCGCGCGCGTACGGCACGCTGAACTGGAGCATCGTGGACGAGCTGCCGGCCCGGAAAAGCAGCGGCGCGGCCGCGACGCCTCCGCCCGTGGCCGCCAGTACTACCTTGATTGCTTGTTGGGTCGCATCACGCGCATACAGCGCCGTCAGCACGCCGTCCACGGCAGCCTTCATCTCGGTCATTGTGTATGAGAGGATCCACCTTCAACAATCTGTCCGGATGCAAGCACTGTGTAGTATACGTAGTGTACATTGTCAAGGGAAACGCCCTTCCAGAAGCAAACAACTCTATCCGACCATCTCGATCTGTAGGTATTTGAAAGATAACAGCTCATAAATACTACACGTTCGTGCTGGTCCAACAGCTAATCTTGATGCCGCGGTAACGTACCTTGAATTTGAGGTTATACTGAAGTAAGTCATCCGGATACGAAGGACAGAGTGATGGTCTTTCCGCGGCTGTTTGATTTCCGTTGGGCGGCAAAGTCGGCCCGAGCGTTGCCCACTTCCACAAAAGGGAAACGAGCGAGCGGACGCCGCCTGAGAAAGCAAGACCACGTGACCATGGCGCAGTACGGCAAGGCCTCCTACTGGGATGAGCGCTACACCAAGTATGTCTATGCTCTATGCCTTAATGAGAGGTGGGGAGAATACGTGGGTCTAAACGGGCGTATCTTTCGGCGATCTGTTTGGGTAGGGACTCGGAGCAGTTTGACTGGTACCAGCGGTACGGCGGCATCAAGGACCACCTGACGCAGCACATCAAGAAGACGGACTATATCCTCATGTCGGGCGCCGGCAACTCGCGTTTGTCCGAAGAGATGGTCAATGACGGGTTCCAAAAGATCATGAACATCGACATTTCCGAGATCGTGATCAAGCAAATGGCGAGCAAGTACGAGGACCGCGTGGAGCAGTTGCTCTGGCAAAAGATGAACGTGTGCTCGCTCGAGTTTGCGGACGAGACCTTTGACGCCGTCCTCGACAAGGGCACGATGGACTCGATTCTCTGCGGCGAAGGCTCGACCGCAAACGTCGCCAAAATGTGCCAGGAGATCTACCGCGTGCTCAAGCCAAATGGCGTCTACGTCGTGATCTCGTACGGCGTGCCCGACAACCGATTGAGCTACTTGGAGAACAAAGAGCTCAACTGGAACGTCACCATGCACACTGTGCCCAAGCCCACAGTGAGCGCCGTCCAAGTCTCGGAATCGGATGCCAATGCCGTCCACTACATTTACGTCTGCCAGAAAGGTGCGAAAGCTGAGTAGAATTGAAGCGCAACCCGAGTACCAACAAGAGAGGGAGAGGGAGAGAGGGAGAAAAGATAAGGTACAGAAACCGACAGTATACACCCACAGCAAGTGAGGTTCTCTACGCGTGTCCCATAGACGCCAAGAAACAGGCTACAGATGAAGAATATGTATTGTTTCGACCTCTCCCTTCCAGAGGCACTTTCAACTGCATACAAATCGAGTACAGCACCACGGCTCGGCCACGGCTTACTTCTTGAGGGTCACGATGGCGAGGTTGATGAAAGGCGCGAGGAAGTAGACGATAACCATAAACGCCACGCAGCAAAGGCAGCACATGATGCGGTTGCAGATGGACGGACCGAGCAGGTCGTTGAAGACCTTGAACGGGTTGAGCGAGAACGAGAGACGGCCCGCCGGTGGTGGCAGATACGGCGAGTGATTGGGCGAGTTGCGGCCCTGCCCCACGCCCTGCTGCTTGGCCTTTTCCATAGGCACGAGCTCCATGGACACACACACTTCACCCATGTACTTGCGCTGCTGGGTCTTGTGGTCGACCTGCTCGAGTTTCATCCACTTGGCATCCGGCGGATCGCTGTCGTCCCACAATCCCGTCGCCTCCTTGATCTTCCGGACGGCCGCGTCGTCATCCGACGTGCTCTTCTTCTTCTTCTTCTTGGTCTCCTCATCATCTTCAAAGAACTGCAGAGGGCCCTTGAGTTTGTACGCCTTCTGGAAGAACGCGCCAAGGTCCATCATGTGCTCGCCGATCGCATCGTTGGCCGTAAACACATCCTTGTCCCAGCCCTGAACATGGAAGTACGGGTACTTGGTGTTAGGCTGCTTGTGACCAAGCGTGACGGGGAACTTCATGCGCCAGTTAAACGATCCCTTGCCCTTCTTGGCACGCCAGTGGATGTCCGTCTCTTGGAACTCCGAGCCTTCCAACCACACGCGGAAGAAGAGATCGTTCATGTCCTCGGCTTCGTCAAACGACGGCACGTTACGCGCCTTCCACACAATCACACGCAACTCAAACTCGACCGGAGGCGGCAGCGAAATGTCGATCGGCGGGTAGTCATGGGCCTGCGCCGGTGACAAAATGTCGACCCACATCTTGATCGTGCCCATGGGTGCCTTGGAAGTCGGGATCGTCAGCGTGCGCGTCTCAAGCGGCTTCAAGCGGAGGCGGTTCGCCGTCTCGTACATCTTGCCCATGTCCTGCCAGCGCTGGTCAAACAAACGGTCTTCGAGATCGATCGTCGTGCTGCCAATGAGATCGTCTCCGCCAATGAGATCAAAGTCCATGGCGTCAATCTTGAGCAACGAGGCACCCGGAAGATTGGCGCTCAGCACAAACATCTTGTAAAAGTCTGGGTCAGTCGTGTCGTCAATATAGTTCTTCCGGTCGTCCACCTTGGCCTTGCCCAGTGTGAGCTTCAGGTACGGGTCGGACTTGCCTGGGCGCCCATTGAGACCGAGATCCATGGGCGCAAAACCCATGCCGTCCAACACGTACACGCGAATCTCGTACGGATGCACCTTGAGCAGACGATCAATGTCGATCAGGGGCTTCTCGTCTTCGCGTTCCATGATGCGAATGAGACCCTTGAAGTACCCACCGACTTTGTAGATGCCACCGCCACCAGTCGATTTGGGTGCCTTCTTGGAGAACGGATTAATCATGGCCATAAGCGATGGCTTTTTCTGCTTTTGGCCAATGTGGAGAGCGTACTTTTCAAACGGCGTCGTCTTGAGCTCATTCTCCAGTTCACCCTCGAGCAGCTCACGGTGCTTGAGGTACTTGCGCTGCGTTTCGTCCTCTTCGCCAACAGTCGTCGATTGGCGCGACGCTGCATCGTTAAAGTTCGACGGATCGTTCGGGTCAAAGTCAACGCCCATGCTCTTGAGCGCACCAAACACACCCGCGCCGTTGTCCGTTTCCGGGTACAGGTCTTTGCCTTCGCCTTCCATGAGTGGCGTCTCCTCGCCCACTTCCGCCGACTCGAGTTCAATTTCCGTGAACCCGTCCGACTGCGGTGGTTTGTAATGCGGTGACCACGGAATCTTCGAGGTCATCTCGATCGAGGCACTGCCAATGATGGGCGTTTGGAACCCACCGAGACGTGTGTCCTTGACGATAATGTTGAGACGAGGCGCAAAGTGCGCATTCTCCGGGAGCTCGACTTCCTTGACAATGCGCTGCAAAAAGTTGGGATTGCTTCCGGACGGGCGTTTTGAACGTTCCGTGATCATCTCCTGCGACGCATGGTCCTTGCCACCGAGAATGAACTCGACAAACGGCAGCTGGATAGGCAAGAATTGGAACGGCTCCATGCTGCGCAGGCCCAGCACGGTCAGCTCGAGGTAGGCCTTGCGCGTCTTCGGCACGATGGTCGCGGACGGAGGCACTTCTTCGTCGGGGAATTGCTTTCGAATGAGCTCAATAGACGCCAAGATCTCGCCTTCAGAGTCGCCGGGCTCTTGGAACATCAAAGGATACCACCGTGGGTTGGGCAGCTGGCTCAACTTGCCACTCGACAGCTGGGCGGACGTTCGCACGTGTGCCTCCGACATATTGAGCGCAACGAGTCCGACGTAATCGTTCGAGTCGAAGTCGTCGTGGTCCATGACGCGCAAAAGCACTTGCGGCGCGTACTTGAGGTCGGGCAGATTGACATCAAAGTACAGCGTCTCGTAGTACACGGGGTCACGGGTCTTCTTCTTGCGGGTGGTTTCCTTGGGCTTCTCGGCCATGCAGCGCACGACTAGGTACGGGTCCAACAGGCCGTTCGAGTCGGCGGGTGGGAGGCGTCGCCCTTGGTACACGTGGACACGCACTTGGTACGGCGTGCGCTTGTTGACGAGCTCGCGGTCCGCATGGTTCATTTTTACTTTCTCCGCTTCCTCTTCCGTACCGAATCCCAAACGAACCAGAACGTTGCCAGGAAATTCGTCATCGCTGAGAGCATCCAATGCCGGGTCCTCTTTCATCGAAATCCACTCGAGATCACGCTCAAAACCACCGCCCTCGATCAGCTCCTTGGCCGTGAAGCGCTTGTAGCACACAGCGCGACGCGTATCGCCGTCACCCTTGCACAGGTACAAAAAGATGTCGGGAATCTGGGACACGTCCTCGGGCAGCAGCATGCGCTCGCTTTCTTCCATGTTATTCCACTCGACCAATCCCTTGATGTTCTTGGCCCGTTCCGACTTGATTTCGTTAAGGCCAAGGGACATGACGAGCTGCATCTTGGAGTTCTGGCCGAGATGCTTAGGGCTCGTGAATGCAGGGATCTGGCTCCCCCATACAAAATGCGCGCGCATCTTGTAGATTCGCATCTTGGGGTAGAGATCCAACGGCAGCTTCTTGACGTTGCGCTTCTGGTTGCTTTCGTCAAACTCATTGTTGTCATTGTCCAGGATTCGAAGCGTCATGAGCACGCGACCGCGATACGTCGTCGCCAAGTCTGGTAGGTTGCTCATTTGCTTCTTCGACGAGTTCCCGACATCGACCTTGTTGTTGATCGGGGCACCGTAGATGTTGGCCCAGAACGGACCAATGCGGCCACCCATGGCCTTGAGCATCTTGATGCTCTGGAAAATGTGGCCCACGACTTCGTCGCTACCGACACGGTCCCAATCGTAGATGCCAATTGAAATCTTGTCCGCCATGGACGGCTCGCGCATGACGAGCAGCAGTTCTTCGTTGAAGCTTGGGTTCAGTTCATGGCGAGCACCTTTCTTCGACCGCACGCGGGACCGAATCGAGTCGCCACCAGCAATATTCGCCTTGACGTATGCATCCAACCCGCTCTTGCCAACAACAGTAAAATCCATGGGCGGAAGCTCTTCGGCCTTGTGGATCGTCAACGCGACAAATCGCACGTTCTGCGTGACGGTCGGCGGCATGAGCACATTCCCCTCCATGTCATCGCTCGCACCGGGCCCAAACGGCGACGGCGGCGCAACAAGCTTGTCGCCGGGACCGACGACCGTGACAGATGCACGCAAGTACCCTTGAATGCCTTGGTTCACCGTGTTGGAGTCGTCAATGAGCCCAATCCAGACGTTCGCGAGCTGGTGGTTCTTTTGCGAGTAAATGTACGAGATATCAAACCGCGCTGTACCAATCAGCTCGGCGCGCTGGAGCGTGTTGGCGTCCATGACGCTAAGCTTGACAAAGCCCATTTCGACCTCGGCCTTGTCGAGTCCGCGCGGCGAAAAGATCAACAGGTCGTCCCAGACGCAGTTGAGCACTTGTTTTTTCACGGCTGTCTTTTGCACTTCCCCCAGGACTTCGACGTACACGACCGGGTCCGACGTACCAGTCGAGTCCTTGGGGACCAAGTCGCGCGCTTCAATAATGTGCACTTGGACAACGTAGTCGCCCGACTTGATCTCAAAGCCGCTCAGTTCTGCGAGCGTCTCTTGGCGCTTCTTCTCTCGTTCTTCTTCCTCTGCCTTGCGTTCTTCCTCCGACTTGTTGTCCTTTTCCGAAAAGTCAATGTCGACGCCGTCGTCTTCGTTCGAGTCGTAGTCGGCGTCGGGCCCGCCGACCTTGAGCGTTTGCTTAATGCGGCCAAACACGGACGTGTCCTTTTTCTTGGCCGCGATCTGCTGCGCTTCGGGATCAAACGTCCAGAGCAAGCTGACCGTGACCGTGCCGCGCTCGAGCTTGTCCTTGCGGCCTTTCTTGTCGAGCAGCTCGAGCGTCATGGTCTTCTCAACGTTCGGTTGGATCTTGCTCAGTTCGATAGTGGCCGAGCCCATAAAGTCGTTTATGGTCGCGTCATAGTCTTCGACCACGAGCGACAGCGTCGTGTTCAAATTGGTCGCAAAGAACCCGAACCGCTCGTTCCACTGCGGTCGCAGCGTCTTCTCCTTGGTGCTCGACTCGTGCCGTTGGCCATTCATCGTGAGCTTGACCAACGGATCGCTCGTCTTGCCGCCGTCCATGGCTATCAAGTCTTTGCCCGAGATGAGCGTCACGTAGAGCAGGTTCGGGTCCGAGTTGGAACTCACGGCCGCACTCATGGACGACGCCATGGACGCGCCCTTGGCAAACAACGACGACGACGACGGCGCCGCGGCCGCCGAGCCCAGCGGTGCCGACGGACCCGAGGACGACGGTGAGACACTCTCAAAGATCACATGGAGCTCGCCTCGCGCGTCCTTTTTCATCTTCTCGTGCTTGATGAGTTGGTACCAATTGTCGAGCTAGTAGTACAGAATTCCAACAAGTTGGTGGTTTCCTCCCTTTTGTCGTAAGCCCATTTATCCAACTAAAGTTACGTACGGGCGTCGCGCATTTGCCGGCAAAGAGCGTGATTGGGATATCGACGACGCCCAATGGGTCGTCGCTGCCAAAGAACCCGTCCGAGTCGGCGAGCAGCAAGCGCACGGTCGTAGCGAGCCGCAAATCGAGCTTGTCGCCAATGGTAAAGGACTCGTCCCACACGGGCGCTAGCGTTTTCTTGATGACCTTGGTCTTGAACGTACCGGCCTCCGGGAGCACTTTGCCCTTGGAGTCGAGCAGCGTCATGGTCACATAAGGGTCGCTGAACCCGTTGCTGTCGGCCGCGAGCACGCCGCGCGCCTCAACGATCTTGACCACGACCACCTCCATGCTGGTTCTCCGTTGGCGATTTCCCTTCAGGGAGAGAGGAGAACCGTTGGCGAGTTGGGCAGTTGGGGAACTGTCGGTCGGCTAGCCGTTGGAAGTTGGCGACCGTCTTGGACGCCAAATCTCCAACAACGGTTGATCCGTTTTGCTGAGGGAGCGTCCTGCGTTGGGTGCGGAATGGGCGAAGCCTGATTTCTGGCGTATGGCCTAGATTTAGCTTGAGAGAAGGATATCGGAGGTCGATCTAGGCAATTTTAACCTCTAAATTAGGATATATCGCAGTACCCCTAGGAAATATCAGGTTCAGCTCTCATTTAGCCAATCATCACGTAGTATTAGGGAGAGAGTCAGGCCTTGCGTCTTTGGGAAGGATTGGGTTCATTCCCCTTTTTTCAGATGTTTGACCGGGTCTATCAAACCCGGTTTACAGTTTGACCCGGGTCCGGATGACCCGGGTTTTCAACTTCTTCGATTGGACCCGTTCCAATGAACCCGGATCGTCAACTTCAAGAGAATGGTACCGTATCCATATCACAGATACGGTATTCTTGAAGTTGACAATCCGGGAATCCAGCTGTGAAATTCAAATTATGATTTTGACTTTGGCTGTAGTAGCCGATAGCGCAGGGAGGTGCGACTGCTATAATACAGTACTACCCCACATGAATCGGAGGGATCCGTCCAAGGACCTCGGGCTATGAATGAGCATTTCAGATCCAACGCCCATGGCTTTGGAAGGGGACTCTGTGTGTCGTATTCTGTCATCTGCGTCAGATAGACGCGGTGCAGCGGACACTAGCGACACCAGGATGTGGGCGGCCTGTATGAAGATAATATCTAATGCTGAAGAGAAGAGCATACTGCACGTTTGCTTGGAATGAAATATCGAAAAACCCATATGCTGTCTGAAGGCGGATCGTTCTGTGCACGGAGGGTCAGGTAACTGACCCATTTTTCCCATGCTTGTGGGTCCGTTTGGTTGGAGATTATTCATGTGCCGTACCACCAGACAGGAGACTTCCCATCACAATGTGAAATCCACTGCAGTGGGTGGTCCTACGTTTCTGTACGCAGAGTTAGTACGCATGAGCATCCCAGTGAAGAGCTTTCTGAGAGACTGTTCGGAGGGTCTTCATGAGACCGTCCTGCATTCGGATAGCAAGATGTCCGTTTCTCAGTCGCATTCTACCATAGCGACTCGAGTCCGATTCCACAAACTGTATCGTAAACTCCAACTACACTACCCACCAGGGGGCGTCCAGTAACGCTAGTTGTGCATTAGTAGAGTGCTAGAGTAGCAGAAGAGAAGTGCACACAATTTAAACCCCCTGATTCTCACTCTTTCTCCTCTTCCTTGCGGGGTCTCCCACTCCGCCTGTGCAGTACCGAGCTGCACTGCCTCGTCCACAGCAGCTTGCTGTGGGACAGAATCCAAAGCATCGCCACACGCGAGATGGTGAGGAGCGGTAAAGCAGCAGGCAGCCATAAATCGGCTGGCTGCTTCACTGCCGCCCCTCACACACCCGCGGCAGCATCGCACTCGCGTGTACGTCGCAACAGATCCTGGGTCGCTCAACGAACTCTATAGACAGAGGAAGATACAACAATAAATAACACCCGATCTTTCCGCGAGTCTTCGCATTGATCGTCCGACGCAGGCGTTTCAGCAGTGGAGAATTCTGTGGGCCATGCAGCACCCAATGCTCGGTCTGTGATCCACTACACAACGCAACCCCCCTGAGGTCGACATCCTTGTGTGTCGGTTTCATCGGTGCAGGGAAGAGCGGAAGGGCGTTGCAGGTTTAGGCGGAGTGCGCTCTTGCATTCAGTTGTCTTTTGAGCAGAAGGGCTGAGATAAAAATGAGCTCGCGTTTATAGTTGACTTTGTTTCCTGCCAATCTTATTAGAAGCCAAGAGCGAAAGAGAGGGACAAAGAAAGGTGGCCGTTGGATGAGGCGCCTCTTCGAAGGGGGGTTTCTTGCTTCCACTCCCCGCTCACCATCCACCGACTCGGGCCTTCCCAACAGAAACCAGCATCGCCTTCCAGTCCGCAAACCGACACTCGCGAGGCCCGACCCGAGCCAGGGACGATGAGCGTGGATGGTTGGGTCTGCACGTTCACAGAGTCCTCTGCATGCACTCATCAGACGCTGTTCCGAGGCGAGTATCAGCGCACGAACCGCGTCAACAGAACCAAGGTATTCTAAAAGGACCACTAAACAATACCGCCTGACTCAGCGTGGACGCTTTTGCCACTCTTTCCATTAGATTGTGCGCTGTTTCCCGCACTGCTGTCCGCGCCACAGGCAGCGCAGCTACTGCGGCACGACGCTGCTGCTGAGCGTCACTGGGCCGGCGCACCTCGACGGCCACGATCTCCAAGTCTTTGCACGGTTCCGCACCGAGCAAAGCGACGCTGTCCGCACGGGCGCCGTGCTCCCACAGCAGTTCATCTCCGAGTCGCTCCAGTCGACGCAGCACCCGACAGCCGAGTGGGTCTCGTCCCGTGTGGCCTCCCGATCCCGTGGTTCGTGGGTCTTTGAGATCAACCCCGACGCCAAGTGGTTGTACGCGTGGGACAGCGGCGCGACCAAAGTCCAACGGCTCACGCACCACCTCCTCGAAGCGATCGTTGTCACCCCACGATCGAGCCAGTCACACCACCACGACGATCTCCACGTGCTCGCGACCGCTCGCTCACCGACGTTTACATTCGTGTCCTTCCGCCGTGCGGCCGACAATGAGCTCGCACCGCCCGATCACTCGCTGCTGTTCCGGGCGTTGAACTGGGAACTCCAGCAGCGCCCGACGGCCCATGGTACAGACGCTGTCCACCCGCTCAAGCGACCGCCACCGGAATTACCCGAGGAGAGTGGAACGTTTCCACCCACCAAGAAGGCAGTCGTCAACCGAAACCCTCAAACAGTCGAACTAGTCCCGAGCCGGTCGTTCCGCGACTCGCTTGGGTTGCTGCTTGACTGGGTCGTTCGCCTTCCAGCGAGACGACTCGAACCCATCCTCCCATCCCTCGAAGCTGTCATCGTGGACAGGGGGCGAGATCCCACACAGCGTAACCAACAGCGATCTACTCCACCTCCAGGCGCAGTGTGTGTCGCCGCACAGCTTGTGTGGTGGCTTCGTACTGACAAACGAATGGAGGACGAGCTCCACGCCCACGCTAGCCACGCCATGCGCTGGCTGGGCAACCCCGCAGCGTTGCAGCGAGCGTACGGCCAGTGGCTCGATCGTATTTACCAACGATGCAGCACGTTCCTGGGAACCCACGCGTGGACTTGGACCGAGCTCTGCACTCACATCCCGGACGCGGAGGCTCGTCGTGCGACTCACGTGGCTCGCCATGCGCTGGATTACCACAGCTTCGTCTCGGTCATTCGTCAGCTCGTGGTCGTTGGCTCCTCCTGTGGTCGTCAGGTGCCGCCGGGGCGGCGTGGCAGACGTGTGTGGACTTGTTCAGTCCAGGAAATAACCGTACGACCAGCAGGCGCGCGCGAGACCACGGCGTCTGCGCTCGATCTCTTGTCGGTCGACTCGCTGTTTTCTTTTTGGATACAGCTCTGCGTGCTTCGCGTCAACATCACCATGGAGGCTTCGGACACGGCCTGCCTTCGTGTCCAGTCCCCCGACTCTGACCACCCGAGTCTTGCACTGCTTTTGGACCGTCGGAGTCGCTGCTTTGTGACGCTCCCGCATGGCGAGTCGTCGCTCGGGGCTTCTATTTGGAGTGGCCTGTCGATTGGCGACTACGTTGGCTCGATCGCACAGTCGGCCGAGGGTTCGCCAGTCGTCCGAGTGGTGTTCTACGCGTGGCCGAGAGGCGATCGCACGACCGCCAGTGCGTATCGCAGCCAGTGCGTGCTTACATTCCCACACGACGATACCCTCATTCGCGTATCGGTCCGTGTCGAGCGAGGAGCCATCGCTCGGCGAAGCTCGACACCGCTGGAGACACTGCCCTTGCAGGAGAAGCTCGCGCTCGTGGATGATTGGCGCAGCTGGGTAGACTTGTACGTGCCGTATCGACCGCTCTCGTGAAAGATTCATTCTTCGCGAGCTCGAACAGAGAAAACCAACGAGCCATTACACGCACACCTCTTAAAGGCTCTATTTGCCGTCCGTCCGTCCACTGAGAAGCTATACAGCGCGAGGATCTCTGCTAGTCCCTACTAGTAATACAGTTTATAGAGCCTCTAAGCACCTCCCTGATATATTGATCTTGACAGTTTATGTTCTTTGGAATCAAAATTCCCCTTCAACTGACAATAATATGATTCTTGAATTTATCATATATAAGAGGTAAGGAGAAGTGACCCAGTGCTTAGAGGCGCTACAACCTGTAGGCTATGAAGACGGGTTGTGGTGAGCGTTCTGAGGTGGTAGACGCTTAGATCGGGGAGAGAAACAACCCCTTCTGTGTCGGTGACAGTGGGAGGAGAACGGAGGCGACGGGAACAGAGTTGGTTTGACGCGTGCTGTGCTTGACGAAGAGAGACGGACATGCTACACTTGACCAGCCCTCTCGCTCTCCCTGACCCAAAATCTGCGCGAGAGAAAGAATACAGTCACGGTACCATACAACAAACCACACAAGACCTTTTATACGCACATGGATGGGCTTGGCGTCATCATCTCGGAGAGGTTGGATCGTGAGGAAAGTCTCACTTATCCAACGGTGGATGCATCTGCGATCAGCGAGCACTGCTTGCGAGTCCCAAGTTGGGACTGATAAGGCAGCTCACACTATATCTTGATAATTGTTCATCACTCTCTGCTTGAGTAAATTTCTACTACATCTGCTGAATATGCCAAAAAATCTCCATAATGCCGGTTTACTATGGTCTCTGTATAGCGTTCCACCATCGTAAAAAGGGTCCATAATGACTCATTTGTTTTATAATTCGACGAGTGTGGGGTGGTGGAGGCCGCACGAAGTCTCATTTTGATGAGCGGACGTGTGGTTCAAGAAAATCCACACGTTCACGCACTGCAGTACATTGGGAAAGCCGTAAAGTATCACCCCATCAGTTTCTCTCACACTCCTCCCCCACTCGCCGTCATAAAAAAGTCCATGAAGACTTCCTTGAGTGTTTTTATCTGCCTCCCCCTAGTCTTTCACTGGATTTTTCTTGAACAGTGATGATCCCTGGGAGTCCAGTGGACAGTCAGCCAGGACTCGTGTCTACCACGGGACTTCTCACCAAGTCCCCACCTTGTGTGTGGGCCACAACCCACGAGGGGGACCAGTCAGGCAAGATCTTTTGACAGTGAGAGGCTCACTTGGGACAGTCGAGATGAGTGACTCCAGCATCGCGTGTGCGTTCGTGGTGCCGCCATCGGCCGACCACGACTGCCACCAGCACGGCTTGTTTCGCGCCGAGTACCAGCGCGCGAACCGCATGCACGGCGTCAAAGTGAGTACCCGACAGTTCCCGCGCGTCTCGATACAGCTTCACTCACGTATTTTTTTTTCTCTGCCGATAGATCTTGCGGTGCTTTCCGCACTGCTGCCCCGGCCACAAGCCAAGAAGCTACTGCGGTCGGTCGCTCTTTCTTCGCGTCTCAAGCGTCAGCGGGAGAACGCCCTGCGATGTCACGCAGCTCCAGGCTTTTGGGCGCTTCCGGGAAGAACACAGCGAACCGCTCCATGTCGGGGATCTGCTCCGAGCGGCCGACGTGGAATCGTCACTTCAATCGGACCAGAATCCGACTGGCGAGTGGGTTGCCTCGACACTTGTGTCCAGCTCGGCAAGGCAAGGTCTCTTTGAGATCAATGCGTCGGCGCGGTGGGTGTACACGTGGAGCAGCGGCGCGTCCAAGCAACAACGCCGCACGTCCCACATTCTCGAGGTCGTCGTCGTGCGTCCTGTTAGCAGCTCGCTCGAGATCCTCACTACTACCACGTCACCACCATTCACGATCGTCTCGTTCCGCCGCGCGGCCGATGCCGCCGCGCACCAGTCGCTGTTGTATCAGGCGCTCGTCTGGGACCATGAACGCGGAGAAACCCTCCACGGCCTTGCCCGTCTCCCAGCGAGTCCAGCCCAACTCCACGACGACCAGCGCGTTGTCCCTCCCCTTCCTCCTCCTTCGCGTGCGCTGCCCACCAATTCACGAATAGAGGACATCGCTTCTCCTTCATCGGCAACCACTTTATTTGTCCACGCGATGAGCCAGATCTTTGCCCGGGTCATGCAACTGCCAGCGACCGAGCTCAACCCCAGTGCCATCGAGTGGATCGCCCACCAGACTGCTACCGCCATGGCATCCAGTGCGCTGCCACGGCAGCTTGCCATACAGCTCATTTGGCGGATGCAGATCGTAGCAGACGACGCTTTGGACGCTTGTGACGTGGACTACCGTTCAGCCGACGTCGTGCTAGACTTGTCGGCGATGTCGGACACGTACGAACAATACACGATCGAGCTGCAGAGACAGTGCGAGGATCTCATGCGAGGCAGTGTGTGGACGTGGGGGACACTAGCGGCCGCGCTAGCCGAGACGACAGCGCCATCGACGACATCACCTCTTTTCCATCCATTCTCGTGGACGAGTTTCGTCGCGAGAATTTGCCAGCGAGTGGTTCAGCATCAGCGGCCTTCACGCCGCCTCTCTGCCAGTGATTTCTCTCGATGGACTTGCCGGGCTGATACTGTCAGGGTCTCGGAGCATGGACGTCCGGGGCCTCCCAAGACCCTTGTGGAGACACTCCCTGTGGGCGGGCTATTTGTATTTTGGATCCAGCTCAGTTCGCTGTCTGTGGAATGGACCATGCCACACCTGTATGCCACGTCTACCGCTCCCAGAGTCCACCGAGACGAGTCAAGCCGCCCGGGACTCGTGCTGACTCTCGACGGCCACGACCGATTCTTCACGACGTTTCCGCACGGCGAGCCGACCATGGGCATGGCACTTCCCGGTGCGTATACCATGGGCGATTACATTGGCTCTTTCCATGAAGGTGGAGCAGGCGTGCAAGTCCATGTGACAACCTTCGTCTGGCCGAGCGATCGCCGCCGCGAACGACCCGAAGCGTACCGTTGGCGGTGGACCTGGACGTGCTCGAGGGACCGCGAGATCAAGCAGGAGCACTCGCTGAACGTGGCACTTCACATCGACGTTGGGGTCCTCTCCTCGGACGCCCCGCTCGAGACCATGCCGCTCCGCCAGAAGCTGGATCTTGTCGGCGATTGGAGCGAACTGTACCACGGACTACTGCCATACACGCTCGGTTGAAAACCCTCCAGAAACTGTGCCAGAGCCTTTGTGTGTGTGTGTGTGATGGATACATGTGGAGGGCCTGGCAGTCAGAACACAGTCAGCGTTGTACGCGCCCGCATGGAAGAAAATCGGAGTCGAGCGAGTTGACACATGACCAGCTGTGCATAACCAGGTCCTCCTGGTCTCGGTGCCTTGAACAAATGCGGCGCCAATCGTATGCCACTCGAGCGATGCGGTAAGCAACGGCCGTGTAGAAATCGCACAAGGAATGCAAACGAAGCCGCCCTTCGCGACACTAACTGATTTTCAATTTCAAGTTCCTCACCGCGAGCAGGGCACATGCACCTTTGGTGATTGGCTCGCCGCTGTAGGACCAGGAGCTCACGCGCGTGGCAGACATTGCGATGCGTAGTGGCCACAAAGCCAACGGACGCGTCATTGAACGCACGAATAAGATGTTCGAGCTCTGGACCGATCATCAGCGGCAGCGGCATCGCAGCACACACCCCAGGTCACGTCGGATGCCTACACACCGGCTCTGGTGAGAAACGCTCCCGGCACTGTCAGGGGGGGCATCCCAACAGCGCCGACAGAATTCCGGATTCCGAGAGATCAGGTATGTAGCGGGGCATGGTATTCGAATTTGTAAACCTGACTCAGGTGTGGAAACTCACGCATGTGTTGACTTCGGAGTTTTTATCGAACGCTCCATATTTTTTTCGAGCAGTGGTAGGGGTTAGGGAGAAGAAAGTTCCCTGCTATGATTGGTCAAATTTGTGTTTGGAGCCTTTCACAAAACCTTCCACATTTTCTTCCCATCGGAGCCACTAAACCACAGAGAAATACTTCTAACGTTCAGAACTCACTGCTGTGGCCGAGGGGCTTTCTTGCATGATTACTATATATTCAAAAGTCACACTCCGTTGCGACCACCCTGTCTCATTTCCTTGGCTCACCAGCCGCTGCTCTTGCCTGTGCGCTTGCTCGTCGCCGCCGTCGTTGTGTTCGCCTTTGGCTTGTCGCCTTTGCCGCCATGGTGCGTGCTCTCGTTGTTAGTTGTGTTGTGGTGCTGCGTCGACTTGTTACCTGAGCCGCTCTTGTTCCCGCCCTTGTGGGCCGCCGTGCGACGGCCGTTAAACTTCATGACGTGGGCCACGAGCAGGATGCGGTTCTCGGCCGCCGAGAACGTCTGACGC
>JAADWA010000551.1:0-20667 GCA_023335935.1 Pythium phragmiticola
GATCTCACATCGGAATTCACCCGAATCGTCAAAATGACTGAGCATGTGGCGCTGCAACTTCTCGTCATTCGGAAATACACACTCGCAGCCGTCCACGAGACAGGGAAGTGGTGTGTCGAGCCACGGATGGAGACGTCGGTGACGCGCGAGGTTGCCCGAGGTCGTGAAGCTCTTGCCGCAACTGCTCACAGGGCATACAAACGGCTTCTCGCCCGTGTGGGCGTTCATGTGATCCTTGAGTGTGAACTTGCGCTTGAATCGGCGCGTGCAACCCGAGTATGTGCATGCGAACGGGCGGTTCTCCATGGTGGCATCTTCCGCAGCCGAGTCCGAAGAAGAAGAAGAAGATCGGGAGCGAGGCGAAGCGACATACACAAAGGCACAGTCTGTGTCAGTTGAGCGTGCTTCCCATTCCATGGTCGTTGATCTTTCAAGTCGGAAGCGAAATGCTTTGTGTGAAGACGATTCCCGTTTGAATTCGCCGACCAGTTCAGTGGGCTGCAATGACAAGCGTCAGGAGACTTGCTCGATACACTGGTGGACGCAGAAGGCTGACCACATGGTATGATCGTGTACTCGTATGGCAACGTTACCCAGTCTGGCGCACCCATGGTGCATGGTGTTCCATGCCGGGTGAGGCAACTAGGCGAGCACAGTGCTCTACGAAACCCCCAATAAGCAAACCGAATGTCTCGATCGAGTTCCACAGGTGCAACCCATAATCCACCCGCTAGTGGCGGCACAGAAGACTAATATATTCTGGTCGAGATTTTTATCCATCTCAATGTGTTGGTTGACTCGAGACTGGTCGCAATTTGTGACAAGATCATCGCCTCATTTAATCATCGTTTGTCGGAAACTTCTGGTTCTTGCGAGCGCACTGCTTTCCGACAGCGAAAGGACAAGTGCAAGAACTATGAATAGGTCATTTCATTGATTGATGGCTGCTTCAGCACTGTACGCACAGTGCAGTAATGGCAAAACTCTCATTCAACAAAGTAGCAAGCACAGTTCATAGTGCCTCTAAGAACTGCCGTAATATATTGGCTTTGACACTCTATATTGTTTAAAATAGAACATACCATGGTACTAACAGTTAATTCATTTTGCATTCATCGGTTATTAGAGGCATGCTGAGACAAGCTGCGAACTGTATTTCTGCTCAACCGAGTGATTACTTTCTAACGCAACATGTACTGGAGTGAGAATGTGCAGTATTAATAGTACAGTGTGCTGCTGGGTTTGCCAAACCCCATGAGTCCTCTGCTGTTTTTAACTCTGATCGCATTCTAGCACCAACCAGAGAAAGGTTCTGGCACACGTTTTTTGGGGGAACAGCACCCAGATTTTGGGTTACCAGCACAATAACCTAAAACGTTGTTTGAGGTACATAAACGCCAATGAGTCAAGACAGTGGTCAGTGGTCATTGTGTACCTAGCGTTGTACGAATTCGATTCGTATTTGTAGGAGATCAAGGATCTTATGGTCAAGCTCCAGTTCAGTGTCACTATGTTGAAGTGTCAGATGACAGTGCTAAAGATGTCCACACAGGGGGAGCGATGTTGGCGCAGTGGACTAACTACGAGTGTCCCATAGGTACGACAGGAGCTCGATTCCCACCTCTGCGCCCCTTTCCTTTTCCAGTCTTTCCAACAGTATTACTGTATCCTTTTTTAGGTTTTGGATAGACTCTCCCTGCACTCGTATTATTGTAATGCGCAGCGCCTGATTCACCAGCACCAATTTTGCAAGTTTGAGAAACTCTCACATGAAGACATGCTTTACGGCGTTGGAAAGCGTTTCGCTTGGCCCATATGCCCCAGAAACCCTGTGCTCCGTGCTCCTCCTACAGCAAGGACGGACAAGCTCGGCCCGAAAACCTACTCTAAGAAGGCCCTTCCTCTGCCAAACTCGGGCTATCTCCGCGTTCGAATCCCGCCCTGTACTGTACCACCACGAAAAGAGTGGTACACGGTACCGATATCCAAACTGTCGCATGTTTCGGCTCTCACTTCAACACGATATGGACTCAACGTAGCTCGGGTGAGATCTTGATGCGCTCATCTATTAGTATATCTGTAGTAGTGCGTAAGGGCTGAGGACAGTTTGTTTTTTAAAAATCATGCCCTTAGTTGTACGGATTGAACCGAAGAGCAGGGAAAGGATATGTCGCTACAGTGGCCTAGCGCGCCGGTGCCAAAAGGCAGCCAAGCGGCTCGTGATCTGGAAGTTGCGCCACGACATCGAAGGACAGGAGCTCCTGTGGCGGGCGCTAGCGGCTCGCGCGTATCTCAACGCGGCTCACTAGATTTCTGCCATGGCCAGCTCACGACCGACGGGTGAGAATCCGGGGCAGTCTAGCCACTCTAGAATATATGTTGCATGTTCCAGGCAGCGGATTAGCCGCTGCCGAAGGGTTATCGGATTCTGAGTAACTAATACACCACACACACAAATCTCAACGCGGCTCTCTGCACCATTCCACTGAGCCTTCTCCACAGAGAGGATCCAACCGAGTGCTTACGCGATCCGCGGCGCCAACTGCTTCGCACGTTATCGGAGGCCTTCCAACCACCGCATTGCACCCACACCGGTCGCGGGGAACGGCCACGAGCGTATCCGCCTGCTCATCTTCGACGGTGGATCCCGCTCATACCCCGGACCTGGGTGCGCCGGCGCCGTCACCGTAGAAGTCGACGCCGACATCATCCACCCACGGGCGGTGTGGAGCGCGAGTATGGCCTACGGCGAATCCACCATGGCAAACAACCAGGCTGAGTATCTCGGCATCATTATCGGCCTTCGTGTAGCGCGTGATCGCGGGTGGCAGCTCGAAGTGGTCGGGGGCAGCCCTCATCATCCACTAACTCAGCCAGTATCGGCCGCCCACGAGCCCCACTCTACGCCCCTTGTACAGCGAAGCTCGTCGTCTCGCGGATGATCTACGGGTCGTCTCCTGGCGCTATCACCGCCGTCACCACGACAAAATGGTCGACTGTCCAGCCAACGCGGCGATGGACTCACGAGCGAATGTCCAGACAGCTCGTCCCAACGGCTGGCCCCACACCGATGGATGAAGCTGAAGTCTATTACGCGCAATGAATGTACCTAGTAGCTTCAGAGTGGCCCCACACCACCGCCATTGACAACCATTTGTTGTCCGAATTACAAGAATGGCGCAGCCGCCGCCTCCCGCGCCGCATGCGGGAGCATTTCCTCGTGCTCGTGAAGCTCGACTTGGGGGCAATGAGTGTATTGCGGCCTTGCCTTTGTGGGAGTGGTGGCGGCCCCAAAATAAATGCTGCTGCGAACGCGGGGGCAAGGCGGTGGATTCACACGATGCGCTGGGCGAGATCGGTCGTTGCAGCGGCCGTCTGCACCGGGTACTCTTCGTAGCACCGTGATATCCAGCGTCCTAGTAGCTTGATCGACAGACTGTCTGCTCGTCCACTCAGGAGAGCTGTTGCTCCGCCGATCCTGATTGAGTGTGTGCTGTACTGGGATGCGTCCACTGCGGCTGATGGCTACGTGTGGGAATCGATCCCGGACTGTGTAGTCGTTGACAGAAGCTCCTCTGGGGTACGAGTAGTCGTTGATCATTCGAATGTCCACACCGGCTGGGGACCGCTTCTCGACAACCCCGAGCGGGCTGATGAACATCTCCGGCCAGTGATCGAGCATCGCTTCGTCCACGATGAGGTATCGGCCATCGCGGACGCCCTTCTGGATGTGCCTTCGTACAGCATCGGCGTTGTCGAGTGCTGATCTGTGGTTGGGCGGACGACTCGCTTGCACGCTGGGCTTCGCGGGTGACCACTCTGGTAGCACTCCTTTGGTCACGACCTCGTTCCAGCGGTCGATCCTGTCCTTGATCGAGGAGACCAGACCGGATTGTAGTGCTGATAGATGTTTGTTTGGGCGTGGGTCACCTGTCGTTTCTCCCCGAACCAGGCGAATGAAATCCGGCAGTGAGAGAGCAGATCGTCGCGCAAAATCTGAAATAGCTTTAATGTGTTCGTTGTCGAGCTGAATCTTTGTCGTGTTGAAACCGCGTAGTTGGATCCCGAGCGCAGCGGCATAGCGTGCCAACCATTTCGTATTGTCGTGGGCGTGCTGCTCTGTGAGCAGCGTGTGCAGTCGGGTGTCGCGGTGGAGTCGTGCGTGAAAGGAGCAATCCGCGAGACACTGGCTACTCGTCGTGCCGTCCGCGGGCTCGACACCTCAGAGATTAGCGTATTTGGGTGCGAATCCACCAAACCGTTCGTTGATAATTAACCGTTCGTTGATAATTTGGCGAGCGTCCGCGGTCATGCTCACGGTCTTCGTTTTTGCTGTAACTTTGTCTGCTTTCGTGGTTTGCTTGCAATGCATCAGCTCGAGACCGCATGAGTCGAAACCGAACTCTTAGAGACCGCGGGGCACAGGGGCCGTCGCCAGGAACAGAGCCACGTGTGGCAGGTGCCTTGTCAGTCGGAGAAGCGTTTCTGGGTCCATACCTATGTGGGAGAGGCTGACGAAGCGGGCGTGCGCGGTAATCGAGGTTGCTGATGGTCGGAATGCTGACCGAGTGGATCGTGACCGGGGAATTGGTGGCTGAACAGACTGTTCTGAGTCGGTCGGAGTCGTGTCGGCGTCGCTTGCCGAGCTGACGATTCTGTCGCTGAATATCTTCGATGTCGCTGGCGTCGGAATCGGAAGGGCTGCCCACACTTTCGATAGAACGTACTAAAGGAGCACTCGCAGGCGCGGGAGCTGGAGCCTGCTGGACCTGAGGGTCTTCGTAGACCGCGCCGACTCGCTTCTTGGCGGACTGCGTCGTGGTCGTGACGATGTGTTGCTTCCTCACGCGCACCAATTCCGTGCCGGGCGCGTCCGCAAGCATGCGGTAGCCGGAGACGACGCCATAGGCCCACTCATCGGCTTGGGGCCTTGGGCTTGAACGAAGGCGATCGGGTGGCCGACGTAGGAGCCCTGCCATATCTCGGCTTCTTGTTCGCTAACCATGCGATGATGCAGCTTGTCGGACGCCATTGCGAAGGCTTGGGCATCCTCCTGGTCAGGTCCGACGGCCTCCACTGTTGCTGTCGATTCGCTGAGGCGACGGACACGGACGTAGCATTTCGGGCGCGTGCATGGGGCCGATAAGTGCGAGCGAGCCGACGGCGAGAGATGGCGGGATCATCTTGCGTTGGTTGAGGTGTTGAAAGCGTCGGCTTGTTGTAGGCTTGGTTGTTGGCTTGTTAGCTTGAGAGGAAATCTCAGACTGAGCTATTCTATCCTGTTGTCCTTGCTGCTCATCTAGAGGTCTATGTATAGTGTATATAGTCTAGTCCTCGCTTCTTTCCGTATCCGGAAACCGCAACATCCTCACGGACTGTTCTGCTGATAGAGGGCAACGCCAGGATATAAAGGTTGTTTCATCGCATTTCAACAGACCCCACTGAAGCTGTCGAAAATCCACTACACAGTTACGAGGTCCGCTAGCTTCCGCACCTGGATTTATAGTTGAAGCAAATGGGAGACTTTTGGTGGCCGCTAGTTGCATAGCTATCGGAAAACGAAAGCACCGTCTCCGGTGACTTTGGGCTCTAGCCACCAGTGTAGTTGCGCAACACAGTTGCACAGCACGTCAACCCGCAAACTAGCCTTGGTACTCGGAGCGTGGCTCATAGCCAAGAACTCCAATATTTCAATGACTTCTTGAAGTTCCGCGTGTAGTGGGCTTACGCTGGTCGGTGAAGTAGCGAAGCACAAGCGTACCCAACCAACACTCTTGTGGCGATAGTATGAACAACGTGGCTCTCATACCTGCGCGCGCATTCCGTCACACCAAGAAGGAGGACTTCGTGTTCCGCGTAGTTGTTGGTGTGGGCATGGCCAATGAACGGAGCTGTTCACCAGATGAGTTCCCACGTCGTGGAGACGGGTCGGCGAGTCAGGAGGACGCAGGCCCCACCGGCGAGTCCCGGATTGCCTCTGGACCCGTCATCAAAGTGCGGTTGGACATCGAGGTCCGGAGGGGCGTGGGGGTCGGGAGTCGTCGCGAACATCGACTTGATTACTGGTAACGGGAGTTCCATGGGAAGTTAGGCGTTCGAGTCGTGAGTTGCCAAGTTGTCGTGGTCGGAACTACCAACGGCCAGCATGTACAGCATCATGGATTGACGGTGCAGTCCTCGTCTCTGCCTTTGCTCGTCATGCCATTTGCACAGCGCAGCATGGCCAACAACAGAACTGAGTACCTTGGCGTGACAGCAGGCCTGAGAGAGGCTCAAGCGCGAGGTGGAAGGTCGAGGTCGTTGGAGACAACAACAACATCCTCTCAGAGCATCTGGTGGACGGCCCCGTTCTTTGGCCATGCCCAGACCAACAACTACGCGGAACACGAAGCCCTCCTTCTTGGTGTGACGGAATGCGCGCGGAGGAATGAGAGCCACGTTGTTCGTCTCCAATTCATTGGCGACAGTTGCCTGGTCCTCCAACAAATCGTAAGGGCTGCGTGGACGTGAACACGCTCCCCCCCAACGTGCATCCAACCACACCTCCACTATCCGTTGCCGATTCCAGCAGGCGCGCTGCTCCCTCACGCTTCGGGCCGGAAATAAGGTGGCGGATTCGTTAGCCAACAAAGCCATGAATAACCAGTGCGACCGCCTCGATAACCTGGACACCCATCGACACGCAAATCAGCCACACGATCAGGGCGGACGCCTCCTTCCTGACAACGCCTGTTAGGCGTCATTCACAAGACAACCTGCTGCGCACCACCACGCGGCTACTACAACAACATTAGGAATTCCCAGATTGCTGGCACCGGCGGCCCCGACGGGGACGGATTGATGGTATTTTCTAGAGAATACTACAAGTAGATTTAAGATTTAAGATTTAATCCGTCACCCAATAAGAAATAGAGACAATTCGGCATGGATTCCCCCGGATTCCTCCCACGACTCTCTATCGTCACGCTCTTCCACGGACGACAACGCAAACCGTACATCCCTTCTACCGTCACGGCGAGCTTAGGGATGTTCCCCGGGAGACAGCACACAACGAGCAACGATGTTCGGTTTCGTGTGTGGTGGTGCCTCCTTCCAATGGCCAGCAAGTTTGACCCACACCGATGAACATTATTATTTAGGTTGGTACAGTCCCTGTGGAGTGGGGGGGGGGAGAACCCAATACCACGTAAATCGTTTGACCCCTCGGATATACTTCTCGTCCTTCTCTTCTCGGCTTCCTGTGGTGGCGTTTTTCGTCAATTTCGTCTCCGCAGGTCACATCTGGCCTGTCCTGCCCGCTTGTGGCATACGTATGTTTCCGTCTAGCCTCTCTACCACTGTAAATCTTAGTGAATGGTATGTACACAAGTCACAGATTCTGCCACACATCGCATACCGTTCAGTTTTGGCAATCCGGTTGGCATTCTGACTTCTTGAAGGTTCAAAATTCGATGTATACGTAACGACACACACTATATTGGATCGGGAACTACGACTAACAGAGAGAAACATCTACACGATCTACATAACAAATATGACTTAGAACAGGCACCGCAGCGTCTCGAGCAGCTCTTCGTCGCTGACGTCCGACACTTCGTTCATAAGTGGGTTGAATGCGCGTGACGCGTCATGGTACATGCGTCCGCTGCCGAACGCCAAATTGCAAGGCGATGTTTTGCCAGCGCTGGTCTCGGGATGGATGCTGTGGTAGCACGACTCGTCCGAGTCGGACTGCGACATCTCATAGTGCTGCTGCTTGAGGTGACGCGTGAGGTTGCCCGTCGTGCTGAACTGCTTGCCGCATTCCTTGACCGGACAGGTCTGCAGCTCGCGTGGGCCCTTGAAGTGGGTCTTAATGTGGTTCTCGAGCTTCAATTCGTTCGAGAATGACCGGTCGCAGCCGTCGACCAAACACACTAGAGGCTTGAGCCACGGGTGAAGGCGCTTGTGGCGCGCGAGGTTGCCCGACGTCGTGAAGGTCTTGCCGCAGGATTTTACCGGGCACGAGAACGGTTTCTCTCCTGTATGGGTCTTGATGTGCTCCTTGAGCGTGAAGCGGCGTTTGAATCGCTGATAGCAACCAGGCTTGGGGCACTTGAATGGTCGCTCGTCGTGGGAATCATTCGTTGGGGACGTCGGCGGCGAGGCCGAAAAGCACTGGAGGGTGCTGATCATCGAACCGGGGCAAGTGGGCGAGTCCATTTTCGGTTATTGGTGTTGGTTGCTTGCTGTGCTTGAGGGATCCAATTTGGGAATGATCTTACTGCAGTAGGACCATTAGCACCAATATCCATGCCACAATAATTACTCCGTGTCTCTCTGTTATACCCCGACCACCACCGAGGGACAAAGTCTATGCCGCATAGAGTGCACTATGACCAAACGCAGACGACACAGGGATGCTTCAACTTTACACTAATATTCCTTCAACATAAAACTCATCCGCCACGTCCCTATGAGCCACATGTGCAATCGCAGCTGATACCCCAACGAAAGGCTCCGATTGCCACTTTGTAAACAGCAGGGCGCGTCTTGAAGAGATCCCCTTTGGCTTACACATGTGTACAGTTGAGTCCCTTACACTGGACACGAGCTCGGATCTATCGGGATTGGGGCGGCCGCCGTCTGGGCCGATCACGTGTCCATTCGTGCTGACAACAATCCGTATTTCATCCAGCGTTGGACATATTATACTCCATCCTCGCAGCCAAGTATTGCTGAAGGTAACCGGTGTGGAAGATCGCATTTGAAAGAAATGGTCGACCAGCGGAGTGGACCTGCATATGGGCACGTTGGACAAGGTGGGTGGAATCTTGCCGCTCCGCCAGAATTTGATTTTGTTGGACGTTCGTCAACTGACCCCATATCCGCGGCCACAGGTAGTTACGTTCCGTACCGTAGAGACCACTCTTTGCGGTGTGTGGTTCCTGCGGTGGATGAAGGTGAGAGTGTAAATATGGACTTGCTTGGTCCGCCAAATTAACATCGGCTGGAGTCTAGAATCAGTGGTACAATCCTCGTAAAGAACAAAGGGACACTTTCCGTTCGTTTCAGATGAGAGGTGAATGGTCAACATTTATCCTTTTCGACCAATTCGGTGGCGGCTTGGCGTACCGTATGGTTGAACTGCATGGTGGGTTCAGATGCACGTCGTCGTGAGCCGTTGGTAGCTTCCCGACTCGCCATAGGACGAGAAAAAGAGTTGACCAGATGCCAAGTCGGGCACAGCAAAACACGGAGAGAAGAGTCGGGAAGCTGGGGACCATACGCAGACTACAGCGGTGATTTTCCTACACTGTAGTGGCATTGCGTTTTCGGCTTCACGTGGCTCGATCATTACGAAAAATCTTTGATCGATCAACGCTGAAAACTTGGTTCACAGCCAGCTGTGCAGTGGCAAGGGAGGTAGTAACGGTTATGTGATCCATCGTCGAGGTGCCCCAGCGTAGTGTTCTGAAGACTGTCGAGTCCAGTGCATTCTTTACTGAAGGGATCCAACTGTGACGTCCTGCAGTGAGCCTATCCATGGTCAATAACCTCTGGAATGCAATATGGCTACAGGTTGCTCATTATTAGGGACTGTATCGTGCCACGGCGCATCACCACGGCGCCGCGACGTGTGCCTTCATCATAGAACTAGAACGTGGCGTGCGGTCAACACCGACAGAAAGTCTCAGCTACTGTACCGAAGTACATTGCGCTATAGTTCTCGTGAGATACATGTGCACTGTGGTTCAGGAAATCACATCATTCTAATGGTGTTGTGGTGCGTAACCATAAAAAAATGGTGTATGTATCTTGAATTTCAAGTTAAAAAGTTGACGTCATGCTTCACAACATTTGTGGCTCAAAGCAATGCCGCGCATGTATAAATGGTTCACACTGTAACGCTATCACACGGCAACGACCAAGGCTGACGGGGCCATCTGGGCGGATCTGCCGTGGTGGCTCGGTCGTGGGTTTACTCTTCGGCGGTGGTGTTCAGTGGCCCTGGATCCCTCTTTCTCTTTTGTCACTCTCTTGCAATGACGTGTACGGAATGACTAAGGCCATAGATTTACATTTCAGCGTGGCAGCACTTGTCGCGTGTGAATATCTCTTTTCGACCACCACGATGTGCACTGCACCAAATAGAGCGCCCTTCACGTTTGAGCAGTCGACAAATGATGATCTCAAACAGTCTGGATGTGCTCAGTTGCAGTACGGTACAGCGCGTAGCGAAAACATGGATTGCTCCCATTTGTTAGAGAGGTATTATTTTCCAAGAGCGCTGACCTCAAACTAGTTGCGGTTTGAAATACACTGACCTCGATAAATTATGTGAGGGATGGACGAGCCTGCTGCACCACGTGAGAAACTGCACGCGGCTGCCCGCTCTGCACTGTGCAGACTGTCCAGTCTACTGCGAGGTCTGTTCACATTGCATCAGCGCAACTTGTCTCGTGTGGTCTGCCCTATTGTTGAAGGTCCTTAGTGTGTGACGAGCTGTGGAACACGAGGGAGATCAGCAACCAAGTTTTTTTGGACTGTACAAGCGATCGAAAGGTGAAGTAAGAGCCACGGACTTTGCTCTTCAAAGCCGCACAGAGCACTACGACCATCCTTCTCTGGAAAGATCACTGGCTGCAAAAGTGACCAAGAACATTCAGGGACCTCTAAGTACCACAGCAACCAATCAGACAAAACCCGACAGTAACAGAGACCCAATCAATAAAGGCAACAGCTTGCGCAGACGCGTGTGGTGGATACTGTACTACAGTACACAGCGATTTGGACCGGCCGTTCCAAGTTTACTCACACCTTTCCCGCTGCGGTGCAGCGTCGAGTTTGGAGCTGGGCGGAAACCCATTTCGCCGGAGGGAAGTCCACTCAACTGACGATCACCACACTCTCTTTCCATCCATGACACTGTACGTTTTACTACAGTATGTGGTTCGCCTGTCCCCAAGTTTGGTAGAGCTGGTCCACTGGTCCAACGGCACCGATGACGCTCTCTTTCGACAGGTCGTGCATAATGTGCAGCACATCGCACTGGGATGCTATTCAAGGGGGTAGAAAAAGATCCAAATGAGCCATGGACCCTCGAGTAGAGGCTCCACAATTTCAGCTCACGTTATCTCCTCTATTCTAGTATGTCGCTCTATTGACAATGCGCAACTGCTGATAAGTACACTACAATAAGTCAGTACTAGAGGACCACATGTACTGTTTACCCTCCAAAATTTTTGCTACGGTGTACTATTTTACAATGTATTTTCTCCAAAGTACCTGGATGATCACTGATCAGCGCACGGCCCAGTCATGAGTCGAGAGAAAACTCATAGTTTTCGAACGTCTAAAGAGAACATTGGGCAAAAGATCCAGCTCATTTCGCCCCCTCCCCACCTCTTCCACACATCTTTGAAGTCACCCGACGCAGTCCAGATTCTTACTGGATCCAGATTGCCCTCCACTGTGCTTCACAACGGTACCCCAGAATACAGTGGAAGTCTCACCAAGTACAGTGTAGACATACACTAAGTCTCTGCAGAGCTGCCCCAGCGGACACCACAAGCTACGTTCGCGGCCACAGTGTGGATCTGTACTGTATCTCTCTCTCGCTCTCGCCATCGAACAATGCCAGAAGCTGGTCTCATTCGACCGTTGAGAACATGAGCCCGCTGGCTTGTCGCTGTTCGGTCCCGAAAGAGCACAGCGAGAACGTCAGTCTCGCTTCTGTAGGTCGACGCGATTTTTGGGTCTGTTTTCTAGTGTGATCCCACCCTGACAACCAGACCACGAACCTCCCGAGCAGCTGTGCGATCCCACTGGCCCACCCGAGCGTGTCGAAATCTAAATCAAACCCACTGTTCAATTTGCCTTGCTTCACTCAATCATCATGTCCTCGCCACGCATTAACAACTCCAGCCACGACCACCACAACTGTCATGACGACAACCGCGACACCACTGACGATATGCGTCCATACGCGTGCCCGGTCCCGGGCTGCACACGCAAATTCAAACGGCGCTTCACGCTCAAGGAGCATATCAAGACGCACACCGGTGAGAAGTCGTTCACCTGCCCGGTGCCTTCGTGTCACAAGAGCTTCACGACCTCGGGAAATCTCTCACGCCACAAGCGACTCCACCCGTGGCTTGAGACGTCGTTCGAGTGTCTCATTGTTGGCTGTGGGTGCACATTTGCGAGTGAGACCAAGCTCGAGCGCCACATGAGTATGGCCCATTTCGGACTGTCGACACACTTGTGTCCTCATGCCAACTGCGGCAGCGCGTTCTCCACTGCGGGTAACCTCAAGCGCCACTTGCGCCATCACCACGCCAACGACAACGGCGACGGATCGCTGGGAATGAATACCTGCCCTGGAGAGGACAAGCGCGATATCACCAGTCCCATCGCAGTCGACAGCTTTACCGAATCGAACACCAATGGACACGGGTATGGATTTGTGTGGACAACGCCAGCGGCTTTGGAACCGATGCGATCAAACACCGTGCGTCCGGCGCTTCTGAATGATGGGGACCTTCTAGAGGCTCTCGGGTTCTTGTTCGAGCCCGATTCGTACACCTCGGAGAGTGTCATTGTTTAGAAAATAATTGTAGTGCCTAAGAAATAATTAAACTCGCTCAACTCGAGCTAATTATTGGAAAAATAGTGCTCGTCATTGTTTGCTTGCTCCCATCCTTCGTCCACCCTGTCCTGTCTGCTCGCAGTCAGCAAACTGACTCTGATTGTACACTGTACACACTGTGTACTACGTAGTATTACAGTACAATACTGTTCCCAAGAGTAAACATGTAGAAAGTTACTCGTGGATAAAAAGTATTCACTCAAGACATTGTCAGTCAAACGACCCTCACGTCGGGCAAGTGACAAAAGTGGAGGTCGAGGGGGCTGGTATCCCCGTTGCGGTGTCCACTTTTGTCACGTAAAACCCTCTTTCGTGGAAAAGTTTCCCCTACTTTTGCTATTGGTCCATTCATGTCAGAGGGCATTGGTACGAGTGCATCCACTAGAATAGGCGCACGACCATGATTGCTCGCCAGAGGCGAGCCATCATCGTGGCCTTGCTTTCTCTTCTACTGTACGGCGAGTGATCATCAGTGACGTATCATCGTATAGTAAGTGATGATGCCTTCCAGATGGACGACAATCTAGAGTTAGCAGACTAATCTCGTCGTGGGAAGTTCTGGAAACCACAGAGCTGCAACTCCAGTTGCACAGTTGCAGCGCCAAGTGAGGAGGGACGTCAACCCGAAAGATGATATGGAACAGCGAAGAGAGGGGATAACTGAACGGCGGCCCACTCTCCCGTCATGCTACAGTCGTAGCACATGTATGTATGTACGTAGCTGAATAAACACACTCATATTTGGATGACCGACCAGAGACAGACGAGGCGTTGAACTGAGTGAGGCCTTGCCCATTCCCCCATTCGAGCACAGAGTAGAGGTGTACTGTAAGTGAGCCACACGCTGGCATCGCTCCAGGCAATCCGGAGTTTAACTGGATTCACACTGACCATCTCCGTGCGTCACCACTCAAAGTGAAGAATCCGGGAATAAGCATCGCGAAGTCTACGGACACTACCAGTAACGGGAGAACTGCGAACACCCTGAGTCTGCTCCTTCATTATGAATAAGTGCGAACACCCACCCTGAGTCTGTTGTGGCAATTGCGGGTCAGCGTTGATCTGTCTCTCTCTTCTCCACCAAACAAGACAACAGCGTGGCCGCCTCGTCGCTTAGAAGTCCACCGGCTAACTGTGGTCTCCCTCTTCTGTGGCGGCAATTGCGCTGGGAAACCGCCAGAGTCTTTCTGTCTCCCGCGCAGTAAGCGGACGATGCGTGGGTCTGACACCACAGATCGGCTGACCAGCTGTGAGATACCACAACCCACCCCAATGCCCTCGGGGCGTGTCGACTGCAAGATGCAAGATGTAAGATTTCGCTCGCTCACTATCCATTTTGCAAAGCTTCAAACACAATGTCATCGCCGTGTTTCCCCTCCAACGACCACCGTCACAGTGACCAAGAGGCCGCCGAGGATGGCGGAGTCGCGCGACCGTACGCCTGTCCACTGCCAGGCTGCACGCGCAAATTCAAACGGCGCTTCACGCTCAAGGAGCATATCAAGACGCACACCGGTGAGAAGTCGTTCAAGTGCCCCGTACCGGCATGCCACAAGAGCTTCACGACCTCGGGAAATCTCTCGCGCCACAAGCGACTCCACCCGTGGCTTGAGACGACGTTCGAGTGTCTCATTGTTGGCTGTGGGTGCACATTTGCGAGTGAGACCAAGCTCGAGCGCCACATGAGTATGGCCCATTTCGGACTGTCGACACACTTGTGTCCTCATGCCAACTGCGGCGGTGCGTTCTCCACGGCGGGCAATCTCAAACGTCACTTGCGTCAACATCACGCGAACCACGACGGATCTTCGCCAGCGAGCCGAGCGTTTGTTGGCCAGAAGCCGACAAAGGCCCTACATCCGCAGCGGGGTATCTTCAACAGCTTTGTCGCTGTCGAAAACCTGGCAAGCTTGAACAGCAACAATCACGGACAAGCGGTTTTCTGGCGATTGCCTGCGGCTCGGGGTCTGACTGTACCACGCCCACCGCCTGCCAATGATCGAGAGCTTTTTGAGGCGCTTGGGTACCTGTTTGAGTCGGACTTGAACAGCTCTGCGAGTGCTATTGTTTGAGGTTCAAAGCCTGAGTTACTGTAGTATTGAGTTGAATTCGAAGGTAGAAAGTAAGTTGATAATCGAGACTATCACTCCGTCCTTACTTACACAGTTCTGTACTGTACCCTTCTCGTGTTCGTGGCCAAATGACACCTGAAGCCAACTGACTTGCCGTCCACGGATCTTCTCTTGTTATTTTGACACTCGATTGCTAAACGAGCGGGCCCAATTATAATACACTGAAGAGCCATCCTTGTAGCACCCAAACGTCTTAGATGATTTGTATTGGAGCCAGAGACAAATCGCTATGGTCGGCACGCCACGAATTCAGCACAGAATACTTCAACAATCTCACGATGGCTCAAGAGAGGTCATGCCTTGCGATCTCATGACCAAATCACCACCGATCGTATTGCATCCACCATAAGATTTCGCCGCCTACCCTGTACCAACTTGTTCGCTGCACACACTCATCTTTCGATGGCAAGACAGGGCAGGTGTTCGCGAGGTGTCTTGCCGATCGAAAAACCGTGCATCGAGTGTATGCAACACACATGCCCGCAAAGCATGAAGCGCGTTTTTATACCACAGCGCAATGCATCCATTAATAATAAAATTGGCAGTGACTCGCGCAGTTCCCTACAGATACAGTATTCGATTTTAGCATCGAGTCCAGTAGGACAGGACCAGTCCAGAGCCTCACTGGATACAGACGGGAAGAAGCCCTGCGCGTCACCACAGCACAAGACACTATCCAGTGGACAGCCTTAGAAAATCACCGCCAAGTCTGAGGACATTCTGTCTCTGCGGAGCGGCAACTGGTGTGGACACAATGGCTCGTTTGTAGTTGCGGGTCTGCGGGAATCTGTCTCCCTCATTGCTGCTTGAACCCTATCCACGTTTCTCCATCGCCAGTCTTTCTTCTCTTTCCGCTCGACAGCAATGCCGAGTCTCTCTCGTGATTCGACGGCCATCTGCAAAACCCAGGTGGGCGATGCCTTGACCCGCGCCGTGTCGACTTTTGTTCGCACGATCACTTTCCATTTCGCCTCCACAGCATCAACTATGTCCTCGCCCCGCATCAGCAACTCTCACGACCACCACCGACGTCACCGCGACAACCGAGACGCCGCTGATGATATGCGTCCATACTCGTGCCCGATTCCGGGCTGCACACGCAGATTCAAGCGGCGCTTTACACTCAAAGAACATATCAAGACCCACACGGGCGAGAAAGCATTCACCTGCCCCGTCCCATCGTGCCACAAGAGCTTCACAACAGCGGGTAATCTCTCGCGCCACAAGCGTCTCCATCCGTGGCTTGAGACCACGTTCGAGTGTCTCATTGTTGGTTGTGGGTGCACATTTGCAAGCGAGACGAAACTCGAACGCCACATGAGCATGGTCCATTTCGGTCAGTCGACCCACTTGTGCCATCACGTCAGTTGTGGTGCTGCGTTCTCAACAGCGGGAAACCTCAAGCGTCACTTGCGTCAACACCACGCCAACGATGGCGATTGCTCACTACCGGTTTCTCCTCTGCCACAAACACTGTTCTCAGCAGTGGTCCCGCGTCAGCAGTGCGGCATTATCAACAGCCCAGTCGCTGTCGATAGCTTCACGGGCTCGATCGACACCAAAAACCAAGGGTTCTTTGCTGGGCTGAAGTACGACATGAACAGCCCAGTCGCTGTCGACAGCTTCGTAGACTCGAACACCAACCACCAAGGGCAAACGTTTTGCTGGACAACGCCGCCGTTCGTGGACCTGACGCTGCCAGACCCGGTGCCACCACGGCTTCTCGAAGACAGAGAACTCTTCGAAGCGATCGGGTATCTGTTTGAGCCAATTACGTACTCATCTTGAAGTCCAGTTGTTGAGTTTGAAAGTAGGATTGATACTGTATTAGGTAAGGCAGGAGGAGAATGGAGTAAGTAACTGGACAGATTCCAATACCGTACCTCAAATCCATATTTACAGTATTGCGGTTTAACGATTAACGTATGTACCAGCTGAAAGTGCTTTTGCCCGAGCGTTTCGCCGTACATGGATGGAGATGCTCTCACATTGGACTTACTTTATAAAAACGTTTTTGGTGGAATGACTGCAGCATTCAGTGAGGAGAAAATCATCGCAACATCCGCGTATTTAGTAGTCACACCCCATGCTCCAAGGGTTTTTCCAAATCGTAAGTTCAAGCATATAGTGCTTTGGCCGTCAGGTACACCTGGTTTTGCGCGGGTTGTGCATTGTCCACCCAGAGTGCGATCGGCGAAAGAGTGAATTCCAAGGTAAAATATGTTCGAGAAACTGGATCTGAAGCGGATCCAGTGACACCACCAGAGTCTGGTGACCAGACTAATCGTTGTAGTGGAGATTGAGTGTTCCTCAACACCTTCACGGTGTCAGTACATCTGAACGGTATGTACACCCGAAAGGGGGTGGCGAAGATTTGACTTGAGATCGGAGGGTCCACACGGTGCACATCCTCGACATGGCACGGACGGAAAAGGACAAACAGTTTTGACAGACTCGGACAGACGTGACCTCGCGCAAGCTCTTGCAGATCTGTACAGTACAAAGAAGCATGTTTTGCGTGCCGCACACTACGTATGATCGTGTGTGCGTCTTATTCACAGTTCGTACTGTGGCACAGAAAAGCCGAAACCACACCAAAGAAATGCACACATGGTGCTCGCGACAGTCCGGAACTTTGCTGGATCTAGTTGGATCGAGCAGAATTTCCCTGCGTCGCTTCACTGTACACATTAATTGGTGACTCTAGGAATAAGATTCGCGGGCAATCAGTCACTGTGGACCGGAACTGGATACTGGACGGACACGAACAGTCTGTTGACGCGATTGCGAGTCTGACCACATCCCTCTCTCCACTGTCATACTGTACAGCTCCATGAGCCTGGTGGCCGGCTTTTCTGATAGGGTAATTTCGCTGACTGACCGCCCGTTCTTCCTTTCTTTCCGTTCGACATCAAAATGCCCAAACAAGTCTTGTGATCCCGTTGTTCGCAAATCCTGCAAACACATGAGGTCGATACCCCGGCCCATGTCAACGCCGTGTCAACTTTCATTTGCACGTTCACTTTCCATTTCGCCTTCACAGCATCAAACATGTCCTCGCCCCGCGTTAACTCCTGCGCCAACCACGACCACCAGCGCGACAACCGAGACGCCGCCGACGATATGCGTCCATACGCATGTCAGCTCCCGGGCTGCACGCGCAAATTCAAACGGCGCTTCGCGCTCAAGGAGCATGTCAAGACGCACTCAGGCGAGAAGGCATTCACCTGCCCCGTCCCATCGTGCCACAAGAGCTTCACAACAGCGGGTAATCTCTCGCGCCACAAGCGACTCCACCCGTGGCTCGAGACCACATTTTATTGCCCCATTGTTGGCTGTGGGTGCACATTTGCAAGCGAGAACAAACTCGAACGCCACATGAGCATGGTTCATTTCGGACTGTCGGCCCACTTGTGTCATCACGCCAATTGCGGTGGTGCTTTCTCAACAGCGGGCAATCTCAGGCGCCACTTGCGTCAATACCACGTGAACCATGACGCATCTCCGACAGTGAGCAGCGCATTCGCTAGAGGGGAGAAGCCGACAGCGGTCCAGCAGCTACAGCGCTTTATGAATAGCCCAGTCGCAGTCGACAGCTTTGCAGACGCGAACACCAACCACCACGGGCATATGCCTTGCTGGGCAACGCCCCCGTTCCTGGAACAAACGCTGCCAGACCCAGCGCCACTTCCATTTCTCAACGACGAAGATCTTTTCGACGCGATCGGGTTCCTGTTCGAGCCGACTCCGCACTCGCCTTCGAGTCCGATTGCTTGAACTGGAAAGTAGTAGTATTCGAAGCAATCTAGTACTAAATTAATTGAGACCGTCCCACACCCAAACTGGTCGCTATAGTCAGTCAACTGCTTGTGGGGCTCTTGTTTGGAAAGCTAGGATCAGTCAGTTTTTGGAGGGAAAAGCCTTCCTTGATCAGCCAATACAAAAACATGTCCTCTCCCAATTTAGGAGAGGACCATTCTCCATTTCATCAGCTCTTCTTCTTCGTACGGTACAGTACTGTACAGTACAGTACAGTACAGTACTGTACTGTACTGTACTGGACTGGACTGGAGTATATTGCGTTACATGTGAAGTGGCCCGGTTGAATTGTATGATGCTCTCTGATGATCGAATTATATCGACTGCGAGTCGGCAACATACAGTGTGATAGTACAGTTAGTGTGCTGTACATGAACAACTTATGCGGGGACGCCTTCTTCACTGTCTCGGCTCACTCTAGCCGGTGGCGCTGTACTACAGAAGGGCTGCTAGATTGAGAGTTTCGCATCACTGCAAGAACAGATATATGCTCGCAACGGGGAAGCTTATAATGTAGAGATCGATGACTGCAACCCGGACGAAGCCGGGCGAACGTGGTATTTTACGCAACAGGTATATACATCGTATATCGAAGCTATGGTGCTCAGCAAAGCCCGTGTCCAAGGTTAGCAGTCCCGGCAGTGTCTGGAAAGCACGTTGAAGGTCAGAGGAGGCTTCGGTCCCTGCTGAATGGGTATCGAGTTCTACTAAGTAACTAATACACAAACACAGCCTTTCACCATCAGCAGCACGAGCCGTACTTTCGCACATGCTGTAGTCTGTGAAACCGCATCTTTCCTTGTTGGTCACAGCGACTGCCGTGAAGCTCAAGTGGATCCAGAGTAAAGTAACAAACTATGCGCGTCACGGCTCCACTGGATAGCAGTCACTGGATAGCCTGGAGATAAAATCGACACGTCTTGCGACATTCCGTCTCTGTGGAGCAAGAACACTGACTGCAAACATCGCAAACGCGCGTCGCAGCTGCGGATCGCCTGTCTACCTCGCCCCCACGAACTCCGCGGACGAAGAAGACAGTGACGGACGCCCTAAAGAGCCTGGTCGCTCGAAAGCAATTTTCACGGGCTCATCTCCAGTTCTCTGGTCTATTTTGTAATTCAGCAGACCCCGAGTCCGCAAACCCTGCTGGGTCGGCAGATCACAAACAAGTGCAATTCAACTTTAATTATGTCGCTCATTCTCCATTCCGCCGAGACCAGTTCAAAACATGGCTTCGCCAAGCATCAACACCAGCATCCAACACCATTGCAACCACGAGTCCGTGGATATCATCGACGCTATGCGCCCATACGCTTGCCCAGTCCCGGGCTGCACACGCAAATTCAAGCGGCGTTTCACGCTCAAGGAGCATATCAAGACCCACTCGGGCGAAAAGGCGTTCAAGTGTCCCGTGCCGGCATGCCACAAGAGCTTCACAACTGCGGGCAATCTCTCGCGCCACAAGCGACTCCACCCGTGGCTTGAGACGTCGTACAAGTGTCTCATCGTTGGGTGTGGGTGCACATTTGGGAGTGAGGCCAAGCTCGAACGCCACATGAGCATGGTTCATTTCGGGCAGTCAGCCCACTTGTGTCCTCATGCCAATTGCGGCGGTGCATTCTCAACGGCGGGCAATCTCAAGCGCCACCTGCGTAGATACCATTTCAGCGACGTCGAGTGCTCGCCAGCAAAGCGAGCCTCCAATGGGGAGATGAAGCGCAGCATGAACAGTCCGATTGCGGTGGACCGCTTCGATGTTCCGTACATAGAAATTCACCCGCAGGAAATCGCCTGGGCAACGCCGCCCGCGTTGGATGGGGATCTTCTCGAGGCGCTTGGATTCCTTTTCGAGTCGGAGCCGAACTACTCGGGCACTGCTATAGTTTAAACTGAATACAATGAAGTCGCGAATTGAAACTGAAGTAATACCGGCCACCACAGTATATCCTTGTGGTGTTGGACGTGAAGTCTATTAAGCGCGTTGCTCCATGGATCCGCTTGAAAGGGAACATGGACTTCTTGGTCTCTTCATCGGCAAGATCAATGTTTCTTGGTGGCGCGACAACGGGGATGAAGCTATCCTCC
>JAADWA010000552.1:0-20653 GCA_023335935.1 Pythium phragmiticola
AATTGGAGTTACTGGACGTGGTTCATCCATGCACGCGGCAAACTGGACCTGCTGGAGCGCATCGAGTCGCCGTCGTTCGTCTAGCAGCTTCTTCTCTTCTCGCAACGCTTCCAGGTATTGAAGTTGCAGCTCTGCCAAAGCCGCTTCTTGGCGTAGTGTCTCGAACCGCGCTCTCTTGCGTTGCATGAATCGCTTTTGGTCGGCACGGTGGCGTCGCCTTTGCTCCTCGGTTGCCAGTCGCGGTCGCTTGGGTCGTGGTGGCTCCTTTGGCCATTCATATGAGTCGACCGTGACGTACTCAAGCGGTGCGTCCACGCTCGTGGGTGACTCGCCTTCACTGGTCATTTGACTTGAGCTTGGCGATTATGGTGATGACGTCTGATCGGAGGTTCAATTGAGCTGCACAAAGCAATTGCAAGAGTGACGAATACACTTTGGGGTCGTGATGCCGCACGCTAGCGCTAGGGAGTAGGGGGGTACAAAACCAGATCGTTCTGCCTCATTCGAGGTCGAGAGAGCGTATGTGGGGATTGGAAGAGAATGCGGGAATGTCGTGCTAGATAGAGTATCTATGTGTCCAGTACCGAAGGACTTATCCATGTCCACGTGGTTGAAGTGGGTCTTGGAAGTATCTTATGGGTATACCGATCCGTCCTTTACAAGGCGAGGCCTTTGGATCGATCGCGCCCAGTGTATGGGGAGTCAGCAATCGCATCCCCGTCAGCTAACGGGTAATATAGTCCAAATCAAACCCACAGTGCCTGGGTCTGATTTTAATACTGTATGTGTGGGTTTCATGAAGTGTTGGTGGGTCTTGTAGGCCTTTGCTCCGGTGCGAAGGCTGACTGTCCCCGAGTTTTGATACCGTACATAGCACTGATAGTTGACACTGATAGTGGACTACAGTAGGTGTTATTACTACAGTAGGTGTTATTACTATGAAGGGCTGCATACATTTTCAAAGTCATTGCTGGCTGGTGCGCCTGTCTAGCGCGGCTGTCCGCACCCGGTGGTCTCACCAGATGAAAATTGTGTGGCTCTCGATCGGCAGATACTGTACAGTGCAGAGATGTCAGCATTACAGAGAAAAGCCGAGCAGACGCACCTTGATCACAGGCCGATCGTTACAGTAATTGATGTGGAAGTACGCACAGTATTGGTAACCGAAAAAGTGGTCTTGCACTGGTCGAGTCTTACCTGACCTACACCCTATCAGCTATGCGTAGCATTTTGGCTGGAGATCCTCCGAGACCATTGGTGGGTAGTGTGCAGCGAACTGGGAAAGTCGGTTTTCGTCAGGCTACAGTGTACAGAAGTGATGGTACAGAAGCGATCCGAGTTTTGGTGCCTCTGCATTGACGAAGTCTCTTGGAAACACCACACGGTTCGTTGGACTCACGACATCCATCGACAGTGCATACTTGGGGCGGCGGCAACGCACTTGGCAGTCAATCTGTTGGAGTCAGTACGTCCTATAACAACCGCCATCAACATGATTTGTGTGTGACCTGAATCACTGAACTGAGCAGCATTTCAACCAATTAAGTACAAGTCATCCCCGTACCGTGGTGTATGTAGGAGATCGAGGATCTCTCCAGTTCGAGTCCAGTGTCACTATGATGAAGTGTCAGACGACAGTGTTGAAGACGTCCACATCGGGGGCGCCGTTGGCGCAGTGGACTAACTACGTGTACGAGTGTTCCACAGGTACGACATGAGTTTGATTCCCACCTCTGCGCCCCTTTCCTTTTCCAATAGACCTAGATGGGACAGTCAACCCTCTCAACTCGACACCCCCTCAAAGTACAACTATATAGAGGTATGTATCAGTGACTATACAAAAGCATGTGTGAAAACCTGTATAAGAATATTAGTGATAACAGTATATAGGGTCTCCGTGCCGTCGAGATGCGAGGTGTGACTGTACTGAGTATATGAAGAAATGACATTAACGCACCCCAGATCATGGAGTCAATGAACACACCACACCCTCTTACTGCACCCAATCCAGAGGGTTATATAGACCGAGACACACGAACTGTATGCGCTTGTTTGAAGTCAACAACGGTATGTATAGAAATTTAAGTTCCTAACTCTGCGACCAGCGAATCGACATTCAGCGACTCAACAAGCGCTTCTAAATACAGTTCTTCTTCGTCGCCGATCTTTTGTGATTTCGCCCACCACGTACCCCCCTCTCTCGCTCGTTCCTCTATCCCCTCGGGATCAGACATCCTGTCGAAGTGCAGGAAGATGGAATCGCGTTCTATCTGCAACTCCCTAGCCTCTCGCATCGCCTCCACCAGCTTGAGGTGCAGCTCGAGCTTGGCAAGCTCCACAGGCAGCTGCTTGATGAGCTGTTGCTTGCGTGCGAGGAATCGCTTCTGGCACTCGCTGTGGCGTCGGCGTTTTTCGTCGTTATCGAGGCGACGGCGCTTGGACGGCGGCGGCTTGGGCCAGTTGTAGTTCTCCACCGTGATATACTCGAGTGGCTCATCGATAGTCGACGGTGACTCGCAACCGAGAGAGTTCATCGCAGCTGTTGTGAAAGCGCGAAGTGAACAGTAATGAGGTTCGTGCGCGTGGAGTCAATTTGCGAAGTGGACTGTTCGTTGGGTCATGTAAAGTAACGCCACATGACGACACACCGATGGTCCACCGTCGGACTGAGTGCGACTGGGTAGTGTCAGACGGGGGCTGGGGTCACACCCCTTCTACTTCCCTAAAAAAAAACTGCCACTATTCGAGTCATCGGCATGAGCTCGGTCGTAGGGGAGCTCGCCGAAGGGCCGCCTCTGCAAACATCGCGGTGGTCTTGCTTCACGGGCTCACGCGCTTTGATCCACGAGCTGACCCACAGATTGGCCGATTAATTTTCTTCGGCAGATCCGCAGTGGGTAAAAGCCATGTTCACTAAAAGTAGCATTTGTGCTGGCCCATATTGCCACCTTATGCCTCTTGAACCTCTCTCGAGTACTGCAGTATTCTACTGGTACAATGGCTGAGTTGGGCTGATAATACTGCTGGAGCTTAACCCTTGCGTGTCGCTTTGAGTTTCGACCAACTCGATCTGAAGATGGTGTAAAGTGTACACGCTGTCGTCAGGCTACAACCATCACTCGACTTTCCCGCGGGAAAAAGACTCCACATCTCCCTATGGCAGCTGTTCGGGGTATCGCTATCATTGAAGTTGTCGCCTTTCGAGCCAAAATGATGGCGAGCGATATCCAGTATTATTAATAGTAGTTTGGCAGTTGTGCTTGAAGTGAGGGAAGTGTGATGGTGGCGTCATTGCCCACTGTATCTGTGCTCGCCGCGTCTCTACTGTTATAATAGAGCGTGCACGCCAGAGTCCATGGCCAATTCTGTCGTGCTATGCCCCGATGTCCGTCTCAGATGGGAATGTGAGACACTGCCATGCTAGGTGCCACGTTTGGACCTGACACCTATGAACGCATGCCGGGCGAGCATGCGTTATGTGTTTCCCAACCAACTGTGCGCGTTGCAACTCTAGTACACTGAATTTATTAAATGCAGATCAAGCTGAAGGGTCAACTTGAACTTCGATGCTACTGTACACTAGTTGAAGTCGACTGCACTGTGAGCAACACGATTAACCCACTAGACACAGTATCCTGTTCTTCATGGCCAGATAGTTCACCCAAGTGTTGGCAACATCTTGCTATCTGGATTGGGGGAACAAGGGCTAACTTTGGGCGGAGCGGCAGCCGCCATCATCGAGAATGAAAAGGCGCGATAGAGGAGCGGGCCGTACTGTATAGAGTGCGTGCATGACCTTTGCACCAACCGACATGACGAAAAGCCGAGAAGAAATCTTCCGTGTGCTCGCCGGTCTCCGGGAGGCATGCAAGTGTGGCGAGTCCTCAGGCAGCTCTGACAGTACAAGCTGCCCTCAGGCCATTGAACAGCGAACATTGCTCAAGAAGATGAGCCAAGCGGTGCCCACGGAGTTCTGGACTCTGCTTCCCGCAGGTGCTTCCGAATATCGCCAACGTGCTCCAGCCGCACGCCACCCGCGACGGCTCGTGGACCTTATCCGCGTCGACGTATGACATCGTCACGCCTACAACAAGATGCCACCGTGGCGAGGAATTCCAGAGAGAGCGTGTAAACCTCCCACTGAAGCAACCCGCCCCACGCAGCCAAGATTGTGTATAAGCTGCCCCCACCGGTTTCCACGCATGACACACTTGCCGTCTCCTCTCTGCACTACAAGGGATAATTTAAAATGAGGGCGAGCCGCAAGAATCGCACGCACTCAAATACTAGAAGTAGGTCAAAGCGTTCAAGTCAGTACACCTGCCGGATTTTCTCCGTGTTGAATCCAACCCGTACGAGTACGATCTGGTCTAGATCGTCTGCGACTTTTCATTTGTCTGCGACTATACTACTATAATTTGTTAATTGTAGAGTTGGTGACGCCGTAATTGGTTCATTACTGTATAATATGGATATGTAGTCAGCGAGAGTTCACAGACAAAAAGACCTTCTGAGGTTCAACAATCCCCACGCCATGGAGAGTTACAGAGTGGTACGACTCAGTCCATGTACTGTACAAGATGTCACTGCAAACTGTCTGGCTGAGCCACTTGACTAATACGGCCCAGTCAAACAAATCTCGATGTTCACAGTCGGTTTCGTGAAATTGAAATCCATGGTCCTGTCGGAGTCTGTGAGTAGGAGCAGAGTGAGCACGCTCAAGTTGAATGGTGGTCTCAGGTAGCCTAGATGTGTCACATCCATATTTGTATCCCATAAGACTGATGTACTGTATGGCTGTCGCACTTTGGTTGACCACCCAGCATCCAGCGTGTACTGTACTTCGGACCAATACCTATAGACTTACTCGCGACTATCGTCTCCACAGTATACTGCAGTATAGAGAATTATGGGTAGGTTCCGACGGATGATCAAAAGGGCAACTTTTGCTCACACGTCACAGATCGCGGAGAGCATCTTCCCCTGACTTTTCTTCGCTCCAAAGAAAACTGACGGCGACCAGGAAAAGGGCCACGCACACTGTACTTCACTGAAGTGTGGTTGCAAACAGTCATTCAAATATTATGGATGGAGGGCCCAACTCTGCAACTAACGCATCCACATTCAGTGAGTCGGTGACCAGCGCTACTGCACACTCTTCTTCTTTTTCCATGTCATCCTGCGGCTCCACCTCCCACATACTCTCCTTACTTTCTCGAGCCTCGTGCAATCCTGCGAGCTGCAGGAAGAGTTGGTTGCGTTCCCCTTGAAGTGCCTCGGTCTCCCGAATCGCCTTCACCACTTTGAGCTGCAGCTCGAGCCTGGCGAGAGTTTGCGGAAGCTGCTTGACGAGTTGCTGCTTGCGCGCGAGGAACCGCTTTTGGCACTCGACGTGGCGTCGTTTCCTTTCGTCTTCGTCGAGGCGGTGGCGGCGGCGTGATGGCGGTGGTGGCTTGGGCCAGTTGTAGCTTTCGACTGTGAGATATTCGAGCTCCCCGTCGACTGCGGAAGGCGAATCGCAGCCAGCAAACGTCATCATGTTGTGACCGAGGTTGACGACTTACTGGACGTGGGTGTGTGTGCGAGAGGAGGAAGATTCTGGAATGAATCATAGGCACAACCAATGGCAGACAGTGAGTTCAACTTACAGTACATGATACCGTATGTACTCGATTCGCTGTCGAGAACTCGGACAGACTGTAACTGGGACGATGGTGAGTTGGTTGGTGTCGATCATGCGTTCGGTCCAAGACAAAGATCACCTCTCACTTTCCTGTACTCCGTGTGAGCAGCTGCTCGCACTGACGCACGGGCATTGAAATCCTTGAGGTCATTTTTTTCCGCTCCCGAACAGAGGGATAAACGCTCCAACTTTGGGGTATTTCGACACGCATACATCCAGAGGTGGCGTATGTCGTCCCGTAGCAAAAGCTATGATACACGCACAAGAATTCGGTGAGACGATCAGCTGTGGCGTGCGAGGCAAACGCACCGGATGCATTTGATATGAAGCTGGTGTCATTGGTGACTAATTCGTACCGACCACACAACGCTCGCGTTCTTCACATTTGTCCGACGGGAGCGTAGTCAAACCGCGATTGGATTGACGATTGTGCTATTAAGAGAAAAGCAAAATAATGTACAGCATTATTGTTGGAAACACTGGAAAGCGATGCTCGTTATTCCGCCATCTAGCTCGAATACAGCCATCGTTGCTGTCTCAGACCAGTGGCAAGAAAGGAATGACACTGTCAGATTCTGCTCGCAATTGCCGATACGTACATCAAAAACGCTCCCCACAACAAACCAGATCAGGCCAATGTGAGCTGACGAAACAGGTATCTTGCTGGTCAACAAGGAAACTAACGTAGCTCAACAAATACACTTTGTAAATTTGTATGGTTAAACGTCAGGGAGGTCGCATTGGATACAGAGCCTCAACATCAGGTCAAGGCTTATGCCCGTGTGGCCTTTACACTGCCAGAAGCCGCTGCATGTTGTCTGTTGGTAACTCTGAGTCAACCAGACGGTACTCGACAGAATGAAGCTCTGAACTTCGGACGTAAATATTATATATTTATTTACTATATCGATCCACTGGAGACTGCTATGTTTCGACACTTTGTAGCACCTCTACACCCGCTCCGCTGAAACGTTCCGGTAAACAGGAAATTACCGGTTTCGTAATTTATGTCTCCCACCCAACAGCGGCAAACGGTAAAACGGCAAAAATCACTCCAGCAAATCTCGAAGAGACGGCAAAATGGGCACGATTTGCCGTTGCTCCGGGAACGCTGCATACTCAGCACTTTCTGAGAAATTATCAGCTTTATCAGAAATGAGGCAAACCTCTACTGATAATGGTTAACTTTGAATGCAAAACTGCTAACAAAAAGATCAAGTCGGTGGTTTCTGCATGTGTTCACTGAGACGGCAGATAGGATCGTCGCGCCTTGGAGGAGAGCCATTGCAGCGACTAGCTCGTAATTACAAAGCACACAAAGGGAACGGGAGGGCTAATTATAATTTGGATTCCAAATTACAATTAGCCCTCCCATGGATTCCAAATTGCAATTAGCCGTTCCCGAGAGGATGTGACGGGTTCTTTAGACGCGCTGCGAACTGCGTAATGAAGTTCACACTGAGAACGGAGTCGTATGGGTACGCACGCAACTCGTGTGTCTGGTTCTTTTTGGGGATTTCGACGTACCATTCCGGTCGAGAGAAAATGCACTCGGCTCGTGACAATAAAACGCCGCGCCTTTCCCGACCTGTCAGTCACTGACCACGGCTCGCTAACCACCGTCGGTGGTGGTGAAAAGCTTCCTTGCGTGCGAGTGGTCTAGTAAGATACACAAGCCGGATATTGTCTCTTTGTCCTTGTTCACTCCACCCAAGTATTAATACACCCTGACCGAAAGTACCGCCATTCTGAGACACACGCCAAGTGCGAGATTTCTATAGTAGTATGCATTTCGCTGACGAGTGTCACAGAAACATGATTACGCTTTCGATCCCTTGTTCTTCTTGTGCTTTCGAAAGCCCGCGAGCATTGCCGAGTACGCGTGCTTCTGCTGGGCCGCGTTTGCCAGCTCCTTTTCGACCATGGCCTTGACTCGCTTCTGCGTGGCATCCTCACTTTCCTGCGGCTCCGCTGTCTTCACGATGAACTCCTGATCGCCCTGGTCGTGGCCGGCGGCCGTCTTCTTGCGTTTCTTCGTGGCCTTTTTGCGGTTCTTCTTGCCCTGCAGTTCGTCGTCGTCGTCTCCACCCGCAACTCCATTGGCCTGTGGCTTGGCCAGCATCTTGTCCATGAACGACCGGTACAACGTCGTCATGGACGGCAGCACGTGGGCCGGCGCGTCAAACAGTGCCGCGGCCGAGTCTGGGCTGGCCACACGACGTTCTTTCGCTTGGCGCTTGGACTGGAACTCGTTGCGGACCTGCTGGAACATCGCTGCGAGCGGCGTCCTCTCATCGTCTTCTTGGTCCGCGAGGCGAAGCGTCTTGCTGTCCACGCGCTGCTCACCGGCACGTAACACGTTCGAGTGCGTGTCCAGCAGCACGACGTCGCCGTGCTTGGGGTGCACGGCCACTGCCCACACGTCGGCAGCTGCCTCGTCCGGGAAAACCACACGTTGGAGTTTCACCGGCACCGGAGACTCTGGGGCCATCATCATGGCGACATACTCGCTCGTGTCGCCGCGAATGACCACGAGCAGCTCATCGTCCTTCGAGCCCGCGGTCACGAAGCTGCCGTCCGACGGCACAACGTACCGCCACCACAGCGTCATGGTTAGCAAGTTCCAGACCTGCACTTGCTCGGACGTCTGCACTGCGACATATGGCGAGGTCTTCCCCGTGAAGAGGATTTGCTGGATTGCCAGGCCGTCGGCAGAGGTGAGCACGCCACGCAATGCCATGGTCGAGAGATCCCAGAGCGTGAGCAGTGCACCGTGCGCGACGGCGACCAGCGAGCCATCATTGGAGAAGGCGATCGTAGAGATTGCCACGTCACGGAACTTCACAACCGACTGGCAGTGCCACACAGACGTCGAGACATCGTTCGTGATGGCCTGCTGCTGCGGCTGAGACGGGTCCGCCGACGTGGACGCGGCCGTGACAATCGTCGTCTTTTTCCACACTTTGAACTCGCCCAGGGCGTCACCCGTGACGACCACGCCGTCACCGGCAAAGAGCGACGGAGAGAACGCAAGCGACGTCACGCATGCCGTTCCGTGTGGTGCGTCAATCGCCGTGTGAACAAAGAATGTGCCGTTCGCACGCCGCGTCCAAAAGCGCAGGGCCTGGTCTTCCCCCGAGCTTGTACCCGTAGGTCGGTGCACCGTGACCAGCTCCGAGCCGTTCGCACTGAACGCGAGCTGCTCGGCGAGGATCTGCGGTAGCTCTTCGTCTTCTGTTCGTGTGACTTGGTTACGCTCAGTGAGCACGACGCTGTGCAAGACACGGTCCTTGTACGGCTCGTAGAGCTGGAGCACGCCGGCGCTGGACACGCCGTTGAGTGCGATGGCGTGCGTGAGCGGATCAAAGATGAGCTGCTTCCACGGGGCCGCGTGCGAGGCAAGCCCGCCGGCCCGTGCGAGTCCGATTGACTGCCACTCTTCTTCTCGGGTAATGGGGTTGTACTGAAAAAGTACATTGTCTTCGAGCGAGATAGCATAGCCTGTTCCACCGGCGTCGACGCGCGTCGTAATGCACGTGAGTGGCGCCGAGCGCCGTGGCAGGTACGCGCGTCGACCCGTTTCAAGATGCCACGAGACTAGTACGTTTTCTTCGCCACCGGAGAGCAAGAACTGGCCGTCGCTCACGTACCGCAGGCTGCGCACGGCATGCGAGTGCCAGTGCATCTTGGCCGTGGACGCAGCATTCTGGAGATACCGAAAGATCTGGCCGATCGAGTCACCGAGCGCAAACTCGAGCGGGACGCGCGGGTTCACCGTCACACACGTCACGTCCCGCAAGTGGCTCAGCTTTTGCACGGCCACGGGCGTCCCCATACCCGACCCACCGTCCAGGTCACGCGTGACCTTGACCGTGAAGAGCCGCGCCGCCGCGGCGATCACGAGGTAGTCGCCGTGGAAAGTGTCGGCGCTCGCGTCGCTCGTCACGCTTGTCGAGCTGGTGGGTGAGACGTAGCTCGCCATGGCCGCAGTGACAAACGGCACCTTGTTTTGCTCGAGCAGCGTGCGTCCACGCCGCTTCTTCTTCATGTTGAACTCGACCACGGACCAGTGGCTCACGTCGTTCACTGCTGGCTCATTGGCATCGCCAGTGGGCTTGTCCTTGGCACTCTTCTCAACGGCGCTGGGCCCAGCGATCACGAGCAGCAGCATGAGGGGCGACGCCGTGCTTGCGCCCATCCACACAACACGCGCCTTGGCATCAAACTGCTGGAGCATTTTCTCTTCGATGAAATCCCACACGACAAGCATGCCGTCGGCGTAGCTCGCGATCAATTGAAGCGCATTGTAGGGATGCAGTGCGAGCGCCGTGACGTCGACACGTGCATTGACAGTCTCATCGTCTTGGTCCCCTTCACGGGAGGGCGACCGCAGCGGCTGCTCGGCGCGGATGCACTCGTGGAGCGCGTGGCCGTTCTTGGTGTTGAGCACACGGATCACGTGGGCCTCGCGCTGGAACAGGTACTTGCCGTCCTGCGAGTAGAGCAGAGTCGGCGAGAATTGTTGTGTAGACGAGTTGCCGCCGCTGCGTAGGTTGAGCCGCTCGGGCGTCAGCGAGAGCGCCGCCGTCATCAGGATGGAGAGCGAGAAGAGAATGACAAGGTCTGGCGGGTTTTCTCCAAGCGACGTCGACCAATGCAGATGCCGAACCAATCAATTCCGGACCTGCTGAGCTGCTCAGATAAAGAGTGCCAAAACAAGGTGAACTAGTAGAAGTATAGAGTATACTTACTCTATACATCGGTATACCGGGTTAACTTTAGTGGGGAATTATTCGGAATAGCATAAGCGAGGGAAGATGGCCGACTTGGACGAGGAGTTTGCGCGCTTCCAGGCGGAGCTGGCGTCGCTAGAAGAGACCACAGAGATCGCAGAGACGAAAGACCACATCACGGCGAATAAGCGCGCGCGAGAAGCGGATGAATCCGAGGAGAAATGCGAGAGCAGTGGACCGACAAAAAAGTCCAAGACGGTGGCGGCTACGCCCGTCGTGATCGAATCCAAGCCGCAAATCTACAGCGCACCACCACGACCCGTACCTGTGCAACGAGTGAACGATTCTCACGTTAATGCAAGTGACAGGCTGACGACAGCTTCGAATCTGGCGGCGTCATCGAGCCATGAAGGCGGCGCTTTGAGTGGCTTCCCTGTGGGCACCACGGGCGAGGCGGCGGCGCTGTCGGCGGGCGAGGCCGCCTACTTGCGTCGCGCGCAGCTGCCCGTGCACCGCGTCGACATGTCCACAGGCGGACTCATGTCGGCCGAGGAATCGCAGCTCATGAACATGCAGCAATCGGTCTACGAGTACGACCCGGCCAAGGCCGCACGCGCCAACGCCTCGTCGTCCCGGTCCCATGGGGTCGGTAGCGACGGCAAACCGAAAAAGAACTTGCGCATGGCCGGTGGCCAAGTGTGGGAGGACGCGACGCTCGCGGACTGGGCCGAGAACGACTTCCGACTCTTTGTCGGCGACTTGGGCAATGAAGTGAATGACGAGATTCTGTGCCACGCGTTCTCGCGGTTCGCGTCGTTCCAGCGCGCGCGGGTCGTGCGCGACAAGTACACCCACAAGACCAAGGGGTACGGCTTCGTGTCGTTCGGCGACGCGTTTGACTGCGCCAAGGCGCTGCGCGAAATGAACGGCAAGTACATTGGCAACCGCCCCGTCAAGATTAGCAAGAGCAATTGGCAGGACCGCAACATTGACGTGGCCCGCAAAAAGGCCAAGAAGAAAAACAAGCACCATTTGTTTGGGTAGTCGTAGCACTACTGCTACGGTGAGGGAGTAATACTACAGTATCAATACACCCCCTCTTCTCTATACAATATCCTGCATTAGGACGCAGCCAGTGCGAGCGCAATGTCCTGTTCCTTGTCGGCGATCTCCTCGCGCAATGCGAGCCGGTGCGCGCGGATCGCTTCGAGCTTGTCTTGGATCTGGCGAAGCTTGGCGCCGTTCACGTCAATTCGTTCTTCGAGCTGCGCGAGCAGCTCCGGCAGCGTCGACTGCACCATGGTCTGCGTGTGCTCCCACCGCTCTCTTTCCTGTGGGCTTTGAAGCACAGCATCAACGCCAGTCTCACGGATCTGGGCTTCTTGCTGCTTGGCAGTGTGCAGAAGCGTCTCATACTGGCGTAGCTTTTCCACGATCTCATCGTGGTCCGCCAGCGACTTGGTGCGCGTGTACGCGAAGAGCTCGTACGCAGACGCCAGTTCTGCTTCTTTAAGGATGAGATCTTCCATCACGCGCATGAGCTTGTCGCGTTCAACGCGCGAAGTTGCGAGTCGCGTGCGTGTGCTCTTGACGCGAGATCGCCCCGAGCAGCCATCCGAGTTGGATGCCGACGACGACAGCGGTTCCTGAAGATCGAGCCATGCGTCATCGTGCGGGACCACGTGGTACGACTTGAATGGTTTCTGCTCGCGCTGCTGGTGCTGGTGCGGAGACTGCAGGTCCACTGCAACACCCGCAGCGAGCGGTGGTGGCGTTGGCATTATCGCGCTCTGCTTCCTTCTCTGCGGTCTTATCGCCAATGCTTCCACAACCTTTCAAGATTGTGACTACCCGGTAGTCCAATTGGTACAGTAATATGTCATTTACAGTATCTCTGCTTAAGTTCGTATCGGAGTACGAACTTAACGAGATGCTCCCTCCATTTTGACTGGAAGGAAACGTCATTTGCGGAAGAGACCAGACCTGACGCGCCCTCCCTCTCTCTCACACTCTTTCTGTACACAAGTCAAGCAGCAATGGACGACATGGACTATGACGACGGTGGCCACCACGACATGGAGGACGAGGAAGTGCCGGAGGAAGAAGAGGAGATTGAGGAGGAGCTGTACGACAACGTCGAGGACGGCACACAAGACGACACCAAGGTTGCGATTCTGGACGAGTCCCACAAGCTGCCGAACGCCAACCGCGTCACAACCAAGTACATGACCAAGTACGAGCGTGCGCGTGTGCTTGGCACGCGTGCGCTCCAGATCAGGTGCGAATACGGGTGCTTTTATGGTGTATCACTGGGAGGGAGACTCACCATGTGCGTGTGTATGCAGCATGAACGCCCCAGTCATGGTCGACATTGAAGGCGAGACGGACCCGCTCAAGATCGCCATGAAGGAGCTGCGCGAGCGCAAGATCCCCATCATTATCCGCCGGTATCTGCCGGATGGCTCCTTTGAGGACTGGTCCATCGACGAGCTCATCATTGAGTAAATCTGGACTCCACAGACTCGACTGTACCGTAGATTCCGGAGAAACAAATCAACACGTTTATTTTTCCCCGACAGCTTTCGCGTATTGAGGAGACAGAGGACAGCCACCAACCCACTCTGGTGCTGTGGGCAAAGGCCGAGACCAGTGTGGAGAGCCCAGCGTACAGGAATCAAATACACAGCCCAAGGGGTGGAACACACACTCTCTCTCTTTGCAGCCCAAGTTGCTGTTTTCCATTTTACCGATCTGTGCTCTGCTCGTGAAAACTTGTTTTCGTTTCGTCCTTGTTTTTTTTTGCATTTTCTCTCTCCGTTGTCGGCAGTCCGATTGGTAGCTCTGTGTTTCCTGTACACGATACCCCTCCGACCTCTGAGGAAGCACGTCGCTTTAGTGGACGGTCGTCTGGCTCTCGCAGGCCGTGCCGTAGTACCCTGGGAAGCACTCGCAGTCGCCCGTCTCGTAGTTGCACTTGCCGCGACCGCCACAATCGCGGCCTTCCTTACTGCCGTACGAGAGCAGCACGTCGTCGCCACTGGGGCACTCCTTGAGCGAGCAGTCTGGGCCGCGGTACCCAAGATCACAGAAGCAGCCCATTTGCTTCTCACCGTCCCACGGGGCGTAGGTTCTGGCGGGCGCGACGCCGCCAACGTCGGGGCGCTGCGCGAAGATGGCCTTGAGCGTGAGGCAGATGCCGCGGCCGTTGCATGCGTTCGGACACACGGTACGCTCGCAAGCTTTGCCCTCGTACCCGGGGAAGCACTCGCAGTGGCCCGTGATTGGGTCGCAGTTCCCCTTGTTGGAACACTCGACCTTGGGATGCGCCAGCACGTGGTCGCCGCTCGAGGGCATGCTTACCCAGGCGCGGCCCAGCGGACACGTGCGCTGCGAGCAGTCGGCACCTTTGTAGGCCGGGTACTGGGTATTGGCGTCCTCGTCTTCGTCTTGACGCAGGTAGCACGTGCACTTGTCGTTCTTGCCGCACGTTCCCTGGGCCGTGCAGCCGTTCGGGCAGTACGCGCTCGCGTCTTGAAGCTGCAGCGCGATCAGGCTGATGAACCCGAGGCTCAGCAGCGCGAGGCGTTGGAGGCGCATCCTGTCCTGGACTGTAAGTTTCCTTGCTTGGGTTTCTGTGTCGGGGAGAGGATCCGATAACGCGGTGTGATACGGAATGAATGAAAGACAGCGAGCGGATCCCTCATGAAGATAAGGGAAGCCCGCCCCTCCACGAGCAGACTGCTCGAGAACTGTGAACCGGCGTGCCAAGGGACGTCGGGACGTGAAGCGTCGCGTACCGAACAGCAAGGGGGTACGCCCAAATGGGTACGGTATCTTTGTCCATCCAGTTTCCAGGATCCCCACGTACCCCCTGGTTACAGGTAATATAGCCAAACACAGAAACAGAGGGAGGATACTGGCTATGTGGGGATACAACAGCTTGGTCTCCATAAGATCATCATCCCTAGGGCTGCTGAAGGAGATGCACGCTCGAGCGTCTGCCAGTTCGTCACTCGAGACTCTACAAACATAATGATTGGATAAAATTAAATTGTATATCACAACTTTTGACCAATAGCACGTGACACGAGGAGCTGAACCCCAACACGAGACCACAAATGACATGTGTGTGTGCGTGTAGGGGGGACCAGCTGATGGGAGCATGATCAAAGAGGATGCAAGGCCACGTAGCCGATATTGTTACTGTATACAGCTTGCCTGGTCGGATTAGTACATCAGTAACGCAGACAGGTTGGAGGACGACGAAGTGTGTCCAATCGCACTATCGATTCTAGTGCGTAATTGCACTCACGACTCACGATTACACTACTGTAGTTGTTTGCATGCGGCAATAGGTCCCTACACGACTTTCGACAAGACTAAGTGATTGTCTGAACCTCGCGATCGCATTGACGTGGTGACCACAAGCTAACGCGTTCAATACTGAAACGGCGCGAATGTCCCAGAACTGTCGGATTGTGGGGGTGACTCTACCCACATGCAATCTATTGCCAACTGCTTCTTGGTGGCGTTCCCATTTGCGTTGGTAAAGGCGAGTTATGAGATGGACTCCCAACCCAGAAAGGACTTGCGTGTTCTTCTATCGTGCGTCATTTCTCAAACGACGAGTTTCTTTTCGTTTCGAGGTGGATTCCAGTGGGTCACGTGGGGCATCTGCACCAGCTGAAATGCAATATGTACGACCTGATTTAAGTTGATGTCCTACCCTAGTCTTTCGGGAGAGAGGTCTGACGAAGCCGTGGCCTGCACTGCAGGCGAGTCTGCAGGCCCTGCAGACTCACCATTGGTGAGTCTCCGTTTACAGTCCATTGCGACACTGGTAACGGCGTCGCCCATGCATGTGGTTTTACGCGAGCTGAAGTAGCGCGTACTCCTCGGTAATGGAGTATACCAGCATAGCGTTACATCAAGAGAGGGAACTGCGGCACCTATCATCGAGTGAGGAACAGCAAGGTAATCAGCTATTAGGAGCCGAGCATCGCTCGAGAGGAGACGGAGTCTGGCGTTAAACAGTAGATTGTACGTGGAGACGTGGCTCAGATCGACTTTCCCCGTGAGCAGCACCGGTTGCTAGGTCTTTCTCAGATTACGGGGGATGCGGCGCAGCAAAGTCAAGTTTTCCAGAAGACTCGCAACCACAATCAATGTCTCAACGTCTCGTCCGTATGCTACGAGTGCAGCCCCTCGGACGTTCCATCTATCACAATTGCCTGAATGGCGCGGGTCTCGCCTACTATTTCAAGGTGGTGTCTCCCAGTGACTACTAGCCTCCAAGTGTAAAGAGGCCTCAACTAGTGCGCACGTAACTCAGTAGACGCCAACCGACCTTCATCATCATCATCACTATTGATGTTTGTCCAGCTTCGGTTCAATGCAATTCATTTTTAACTCCACACTGCTATTACTGCGTTCGTGCGGGTCGATTCTTCCACGATTTATAGACGGCGCAACCGAATTTATAGTGTACATTTGCGTTGGTCAGAATCCATCGGGAATCTTTTTTTTCTTGTGTGATCTGGACAAAAGCCACATGTGCAAACTAGCCGTCCCGACAGGTGGCTCAGAAATTCATTATGGCGGACAACAGGGCCGTATTTCGTTTTATAGTACTCATTTGCACCAATGCTTTCCATCCAGCTGCAGTGTGTACTGTATACAAGCAATAAAACGTAGCAGTGTTCATTCGTTCAGCCCAGCTGCACTGTACAATGCACTGTATTGCAGTAATACCTTTCGTATTTCAACCGGGTTCTTCTCCACAACAACCGCACTGGAGAGCGGGTGGAGATGCGCTGGACTTCGAACGAGGCAGACGCCAGGCAGACGAAAATGAATTCAGCGTCTCGTCTCTCGCGCCGTCGCTTCCTTTGGTATCTAATATATATTTTCCTCTGATACACCATTTCGTGCAATTTGGGATCTTTGGTATATCAGAATCAAGTATAGTGTTGACTGTAAGTGGCTACAGTATCCAGCACCAGATGACCACGACGAACAACGCGGACTCCGGCTCATTGTGGGAGCTCATGGTACTATTTTTGCAGATGTGCGGTGAGCGTCAGGTACCGAACTGGAAACTCCGTGGCACTGTCTTCGTTTTCGCTGGCTTCGCACCTGCACATGTAAACAGTGGGGCGAGCTGACTTTCAGGTGACCAGTACAGTACTATAACAGCGCGCGTGTCTCGTCAGCTGCGAACAGCCGACGACGTGCGGCAAATCTTCCCGTCAATTCAAACATGTACTCGACCGGCTGTCAGCAAACAGCGTCTTTCCTCGCGTCCAGGCGACAGGATGCATTAGTGTCGACGCCCTGTATCTGTCCTGCTGTCGCTGGAATATTAGTGTAGTCACCTTCACTACGGGTTCTGTGGCTACTGTTGTGCGACTGCGAGCAAGAGGGATCTTGCGTGGAGGGGATGCTTTTGACTTCCAGACGTTGGCTCATTTTGGAATCTTCCACTCCCTCCCAACAAAGACCACCGTGCAGTCGCAGATCACTTCTGAATAATGTCGGACGAATGCAGCTCGCCCATTGCCGTCGACGCACCACTTGAGTACGTCTCAGTCGAGACGTACAACTGGCCTAAGCCCGCACCACCTTCGCGTGCTCGCATCGATGAGAAGGAGCGCCGCCGACGCCACTGCGAGTGCCAGAAACGGTTCCTCGCGCGGAAACGGCAAGACGTCAAGCAGCTTCGCCTCAACGCTGCCAGGCTCGAGCTTCAGGCCAAGCTACTCGCGGCGACGCGTGAGGTGATATCGCTTCAGAAGGAGCACGACTGTCTGCTTCTGCAAAACCTGGAGGCGGCAAACGCCACGACAAAGCCACACGAGACTCTGCCCCTGGACAACGCGTCCGTGGACACAGCCGAGATCAGCGCGGTCATCCAGTCGCTGGATGTCGATGGGTTATTAGCGGAGTTGGGTCTCCCATACCTGTAGAATGAGTACAGTACGAAGAGTATCAACGAAATTGACTGAATAGTAACAATTGCTTCATTTTGAGTGTCATCTCTTTCTCGTGACAGTGGACTGGAACAGGTATTACAGTATTATTTACCGTAGTACTTCAGTAACAAATACCATGCAAAGGAAAAGCCCTTCAGGAGAGGAATAATCGTCCACACGTCCGTTTTAAAGACGAATTTCCTCGCCCAGGAACGTATTAGGTCGGGGTGCAGAGTGAGCTCGTTGGCAACGACGGCCACCGAAGTAAAAAGGATGGTGAGAAAAGAATCATGCCGTATGACGTGGTGGTGTTCTCGTGTCCTCTATAATCCGCACCGCATATATCCCCCTTGTACCCATCGTATTGTCAGAGCGAAATAACGCCCCCCGGAACGTTGAAGACGAGACAGGTGCAATATCGTACTTGTGAGTCGCAAGTACGATATTATATTAGTATCTTAGATGCACTGGCACCTGTCTACTGTCAAGATCAAGCCACACGCAACACTGTTCCTAAATTGTGCGTCGGCGGACGCCGCCAACATGTATGAGGCCATCGTTACAGTAGTGGTCTCGTTACTTTGGAATAGGTACGGTGGTTCACCCCTCCCCGCAGTATAGTGACCATGAAAACCAACCAGCTCGTCTACCAAAATTTGGTGAGTGGAAGCTCGATTTGGCCTTACCTTCTCGCTTGGCTCCGCAGGCTGAAGGCCGATGGCTAGGGTTGAAAACCCTCTTTTCCACAGGGTAAAAGATTTGAAGCCTGGGCACTAGGTGATGTAAACCACCTGTGACGAGGCAATTTCTGTACTTTGGGGTAATATTCTGTAGAAAGCGGCAATTCCTCTGTATTTTTGGTGCTGATCCATCACTGACGCTCCGGCGCTACCGACCTCGTGACGTGTACAAACTGTCTTTATTCCCATGTGAGGTGGAGTTACAATAGGCATCCACACTTACAACCCTCTCCAACTCTTGAAGACGCTGTCTCCGCCAAGAGGTCTCGATTTCGAACGCCATTTCGACGCGAGTGTGTCACTTTCTGCACCCACAATTCCGGCGGTGATGTAAACAAGTTTTGACCGTACGGTTTCTGCCTCCGTGAGTGTATTCGAAAGATCGTGGAAAAGGTGTTGACGTATGAGAGGCTGGGGATCGGTGTCTCGTCTCCGAGGGCAAGCATTCGACAGAATGTTGAGATAGTGCTGTGCCTCGTCTCCCCCGGAGGGAAAGTTTTTGACAGAATGTCAAGACATCTCGGGTGCCTCGACTGGCTGGTGGTCATTACCCACTGCCCGCAGCTCGAGGTCCCGTTATCCTCCAATCTTCCTCCAATCGCAAGGCGCTCGGGTGTACGTGCAGCACGACCATCTACACGTGGGATAAGTTATCCCGGATACTGTACCAGCCTTCCAGACGACCGGCGCTGCTGATGCTCGTTTTTGCGCACGCCACCGGATTGCTTCGAACAGACCGTCTACTGTAGCGTATTTCACTATGCAGAGCCCATTCATGACTTGCGTGCGAAGACCATACTACATTAGTCTTTTTGCCGTTCCGCAAGAAACAGCATTTCCATTGACGCCAGACAAGACTTTGCAGACGGACGGCTCGCCGTGTTGTCGCTAGTTGGGAACCTACTCGACTACCTTTGTTGCAGCCATCAAGACGCTCAGCCCAACGCAACCCACTGGATACTCGAGGCACGACCGTGCGCATCTTCCCGTTCATTTGGTTCAACATCGACCCGCCTCTGCCTGGATTGATCAAAGACGAAGCGGACAGCTCGTCGTCTAGTAAGAGCATGGATGACCTCGAGTCGCTGGGGCTGATTCGCATGCTGTAATGAACGTTCGTCCGTGGCCACGTATTCTACCCTATCGAGATGGAAAGCAAGTGACAGGAAATGGATACTGTAGACTGCCCAGAACACAAACCTACAATAGCATGCAGTTCGATTTGTGTAGAGTGAATGGAGTCTCCGGGCCCTCTCGGCTACGGCGCTTGGGTTCTTGATCGCGTGTTGTTGGCTGGCGCGCCTTCTTCTCGCCGGAAATCGAAGGTACCCTGTAGCACCTCGTTCACGGCAAGAACACAGGCCTCCTGATCAAACTTCTACATGCCGATTAGCCTCGCTCCGCCGGCGCCGTCGCCGCGCAGCACGCCTTTGTACTCGTAATAGTACGTGCCGTTCGTACTATGCGGGTAGCTCAGACGATACTGCACGTAGCATCCGCTCCACGTCCCAACTACCGGACAATCGCGGTCGGATTCGTGGGCAGTGCCCGTCACTTTCCAGCCGCTCCAGAAGGTGAGGAACAGCGTCGTCTCGTAGATTTCGCCCTGAGTGTCGACCGTATCGCCGCGAGACACCATCTCTCGCGTGGCCTACGTAGTGCTTCGGACGGTTCCTGTCGCTGTCCGCCGCCCTGCGCTTTGTCTCGAAGCTCGTACAGTGCGTGTTGAACGCGGGGGCGGTATAGGTGAGAGGCCTTCTACCGCAGGGGACTCTTCGCGCGCGCGCGGAGGCGGCGTCATCGGTTCCGCAATGAACAGTCGGAATGGGATCTCCATCGCCACGTCTTCTTCCTCTGTACTGAGCCGCCGCCATCGCCCCACCAAGCCATTCGTCGGCGATACTCGCCCAATGCACTCAACGTGCGTGGCTTGTTGGTCGTCCCACTGCACGAGTGTGAACCGGCACGAGTACACTGTCGACTCGCAATGGTCAATGGTGGCTCTCCACGAGCCAACCGACCTGCTCGATGACGCCAATCATCGTCCCGTCGTCCAGTACTGATAGAAGTAGACGCAGTGGCGCCGTCGAGAGGCTCGTGATGACCCCACGCAAGTGGAACGTTGCGAGCACGCGCGGCATCGCGGCTGCGTCTATCCGCGTCACAGGCTGGCACCACCACTATCGCGCTCAAAATAAAATGGCCGACAAGGCAGCGAATATCGCGATGGATGCTCGACGCAGCATACAAGCTCTTGCTCAGAATGCTCGAGAGGAGATCACAGCCCTCTACCCCTTCCTTGCAAGCGACTGTGAGCCATGGGCGGAGAGACTTCTCCTTTCGCCCCGAAGTCCCGACAGGGCGGCAACACTGGAAGATTGATCTTCCTGGCGTCAGCCTGGTCAGCTATGCACATGCACATGTGGTAGTCCAGGCAATGTATAGTTTATATGTCTTCCCGGCAGGTGGTCACGCTTCTGCCGAAGGGTTATCGGGTTCTAAGTAACTAATACACCACACACACAC